>NAVB01000608.1:0-148050 GCA_002179805.1 Acanthamoeba lenticulata
TTTGTCATTTTTATTTATTTATTTAATTTACAAATTATATGCATATAATTTATTTGTTTATTTGTACCGTCAGTGTGGAGGCATGCGCACGCTGCTGGGCGCCCTGGTGGACCCCGTCTTTGCCGACCAGCACGAGGCTCTCCTGGCCAGCATCCTGTACATATTGAACCACCCGCAGAACCGAGCCTACCTGCGTCCGCACACCGACCTGCGGAGCATCTTCGCCGCCTTGACCGAGGGCGCCGGTGAGCTCTTCCCGCCTTTTTTAATTTGATTTTTTCTTTATTTGCTTCATTTTAACATGTTTTTCCTCTGTCGTCGACGACAACAACGCAGAGGGCGGCCCCGTACATACGAGGAGGGACCAATGGGCTGCCTCCGTGCGCGCCGTTGTGGGTGCGTCGTGCTCCTCTCTTCCCAGTTCCTGCCTCTCCTCCAAACACTCATCCGAACTCGTGCAACCAAACCAGGCCTTGCCAAGTCGTGGACGGGCCTTATCTACCTCTCGTCTGAGCCCTCTGGCATGCGCTCGCTCGTCCTCTCTCTCACACTGCCCTTCCCCGAGCTCCACGTACGCTTTTTTTTTCTTGTTTTTTATATGAGAAATATTTTTTAATTAATAAATAATGTGTTTATGTATTGTTTTGATATCAGGATCTGGTGCTGGACGGGATCATGGCCATGTTCCACTTGCCGGCGGCCGCGGGCAAGGAGGCCTTTGCGCGCCGCGCCAGCGCGGAGGCCCGTCGCACCAACGCGCCAAGCGACCACCTGGGCCTCGGCGTCGGGCTCGACCTACCGTCGCGCACCTTCACCGATCGGCCCAATCTCCTCTACAACTACCTGGTCCGTGTCCCGCTCTTAAGGCCCGCCAGCAAGTTGCCTCCGAGCGTTCCGCCAGCTCACCGGTGCGCGGTGATGGACAGGGCATGGTGCTGGTGATCCTGGTCGACTGTGGGCTCATTCAAGCGCTGGTCAAGCTGGGCCAGGACAAGGACGACCTGCCCAACTACGTCCCGGCGCCCACCAAGGGCGAGAAGGAGGGAAAAAAGAAAGGGGAACCCGCCCCGCCGCCGCCGCCCGAGCGCCTCGTCCACAACTCCGAAATCGGTACCAAGATATTTAGCTTTTTAAGATTTATTTATTTTACAATTAAAGAATGCTAAATACAATTTGGCGAACATTTGTGTCTACGCGCAGCGACGAAGGCGACAGTGCTGCTGGCCGAGCTGCTCCACTTGTCGCACTTCCTGCTGCCCACGCTCCAGTGCGCCCGCCTGCAGACGCTGCCGGAGCTCATGTGCTCGGCGGTCTCCTTCAACCTCACCCGCGGCGTCCGCATGAGCGCCTCCGCCATGGTACCTCCACTCCACGCCGCACAGAGCGGTGGCGCTGCGACGCACACGAGGGCTGACGCTATTGGCCACAATCGCGCAGGTGGGCAACTTGCACCAGTTCTCGCACATCAAGGGCGAGTCTTCGTTCTTTGACTTCCATCTTTCGCTCATCGTCACCGGCGCCAACAAGTGGAGGCGCCTCAAGGGACGCAACCGACGGCTGGACAGGATCGACGACGTCAAGAAGAAGATCGACTGGGGCATGGACGACAAGCAGCTCCTGGCCCGCCTCCAGCAGACGCAGATCCTCGCCACCAAGGACCACTCGCGCTGGGAATGGTTCACGGTGACCGAGATTCTCGAGGGCCCGCTTCGTAATCCGGCCCACCTGGCGACGGCCCTGCAGACCAAGTTCATCAAGCGCATCCTTTCCTTCCTTCGTCCTTCCAACCTCCTCTTCTCCTCTCAGTCGTGGACCGTCGTACGCCTCCGCTTCGTGTGTTCGTTTTTTTTTTTCCTTCTTAATTTGTTTTATTGTGATGCCAAACTTTTTGAAACACTGCATAATATTTAGCAAAATTTCAATTTATTTATTGACTTTATTATTTTTTTAAAATTATTTTGCTAATTTTAAAACTTTTCAACAGCCCAACATGAAGTACGTGCGGGTGGCGTGCTTGCTGCTGGAGGTCCTACTGGCCGAGTCGGAGGGCTACAAGTACCTTGAGGAGAAGAATCCGCTCGTGTTCCAGATCGCCGACCTGCTCCGTGTAGAGGTTGAGGGCGTGCCGGACAAGAGCGGGCCGCGCCTTCTGTCGCCCGACCGCGTCCTCAAGACCATGTCGCGCGAATACTTCACGATGGTAGCCCTCTTCTTCTTCCTCCTCCTCGAGGACCACCAGTTTTTGCGTGCGAGCGTCACGCGCGTTCTTTCTCTGTGTCTGCAGTTGGGCACGCTGTCGTCGACCGAGCGCGGACTCGACCTGATGAAGAAGTTTAAGATCTTCAATTACCTCAAGTCCATGACGGAGCTCCAGGGCCGCGACGACCTTTCCTTCCTCATCCTCACCTCGCTTGACTACAACATGTACTTCTCGCTTTTTTATATCCTTTTTTTCTTCATATTTATTTTGTGTAAACAATTGACAACTTCGTGATTGCAGTGGCGGCCTCTCGCGCGCGATCTTGTCGAAGGCGCTGACGTCGCAGTCCAAAGTGGTGCGGTTCCTGGCGACGCGTCACATGCGCGTGCTCCTGCGCGCCGGCGTGGCCAACTTCAGCGCGTGGGGTATCGAGTTCCTCGTCAAGCAGCTCTCGGACACCGACACCAAGGTCATCGGCATGGCCCTCTCCGTCCTCGACGAGGCCGTCGACGAGGAGGAGTGCCTCGAGTGCCTCATCTCCAAGCAGCCGGCGGGCGTCCTGGCTGCCATCGGCCGCCCCGGGCGCGACCTCCTCCTCCGCCTCCTTTCCACCGAAGCCGGCCTCGACTATCTCTCCCGCGAGAACGACTTCATCACGGGCGCCCTCCAGTACTGGAAGGAGACCGGTACGTGTGGGCTCGTGCTTTCCTAGAATGCGAGGCACGCAACTCATGCATGCGACCTCAGGGAATCTGGAGTATGTGACGGCGCTGGACGATGCGCTGTGCGAGGCCTTCTCGGCGCCCGTGTGGCGCGAGAAGGGTTCGGAGCACCTGACCAAGCACGTTAGCATCCCGCCTCATCTGTACGGCGAGTTGGCCAAGACGGCCAAGGGCTCCGCCATCCTTAAGCAGTCGGCCCACCACTTGGAGCTCCTCTCGGTCCTCCGCGACGTCTCGCAGCCGCCCCTCGCGCGCCGCACCGCCATGTGGGCTCTTGTACGCTCCTTGTCTCCATTTTTTTTCTTTCTATTTTTTGGTTTCGTTTCGTTCTTCTGTCGTTTCGCTCTTTCTGACTCGGACATACCATGGCGCAGGGGCATATCGCGTCGTCCGAGTTTGGCCTGAAGCTTCTCGACGAGAGCTGGGGCAATGCGACGCCCGCCGCCGGAGGCGGACTGCTCACTTCGAGTACGGTTTATGATCTCATGTGAAGTGAGCCTCGGAGAGGCCATCTCGCAAAGCTCATTGACTTTGTCGCGCGCAGGCGGATCGTGGATGGTGGGCTCGCCGAGGGCCCAAGCCACGCACAAGCGCACGCCCTCGACCGCGGGCTCCCCGCGCTCTGCCGCATCCTCGTTGGCCTCGGGCTCAACTTCGGTGAGCACCACGACGTCGGGCGCGCGATTGCGCTCGGGATCCTTCGGTTCCCCGCCTACCGCAAAGTCACCACTTCGCCGCAGCCTCTTGTCAAACCCTGAGCCCGTATCCGTCGCCGGTAGGCCTCCTTCACTAACCAAAGCATCTGAAAAATGCATACAGTAACACAAATTCTTCATCTTGGCGCGTGCAGAGCTGAAGGACCCGAAGGAGGCCCTGCGCGAGGCAGAGAACGTGGTGGAAGCGCTCGTGCGGATCGCCGAGACTGATAGCTGCTTCGCCGTGCGCGGCACGGCGGTCTACGTGATCGGCATGGTCTCCGGAACAGAGCTGGGCCGGCAGCGGCTGGAGCGGTTTGGGTGGGACACGCCCAACCACGTCAACTCCCACGTGAGCCTCCCGCGGGACATTCGAGCGTCGCCCTTCCTCCGCATCGAAGCGGGCGATTATGTCGACCTCTTCGTTTCGCCCGAGGCCGAGACTGCGGTACGTGCGCGCGACTCCATTTCGCGTACTCGCCACACCAGCGCCTCACCACCAGTCACTGACGACGGCGAATATAGGAGGTGACGGTGCGCGCGCCGACCGCCGAGCTGGGTGAAGCCGCGCCGGGCGGCTCGATCCGTGACGAAATCATCACGTGGGTGGCCAACCTGTCCAACCACATCACCGCCGAGCGCGCCATGAAGTCGCTCAAGGCGGCCAAGCTCAAGCACCCGTCCGAGTTCAGAAAGGCACGTCGTCGTCGTTCTTATTGTAGTCGTTTCCCGCAAGCATGATGACATTCCAAGTGGACGTGTGATGGATGAACTGCACAGGCGGCGCTGGCGCGGGACGTGCTGCAGATGCTGGAGCGGTACCGCTTTCGGCTGCCGGTCCGACGCTTCGTGTATTCCCTCTTTGATGACAGCGCTTTCGATCGGTCTTTCTTCGCACCGCTGACCAACGTGCGACCAGTCCCACGCAAGGGCACCTGGACCCTCGGCCTTCCCATGGGCCAGCTGGCCAAGCCTTGAGCTTAGGCCAGGCTTCTTCACTTTTGTGCCATGAACCAACCCACAACAGGTTCATTTTATTACACACAACACGCATCAACTCCACCTTAACCAGCTCCTGGTGCCATCAGCTTATCACTGTTGCCGTACCTGATGCTTCGTGGCCTGTTTTTCTTGCTGAATTCTTGTCGACACATGGGACGTCTTGAGATTTAGCGCGCCCTGCTTGCTTGCTTGCTGCTTCTTCCCTTCAGGCGGATCGCTGCAATTGACACCTTCTGATCTCCCAACTCAAGCAGTCAAGAGCAAGACTTTCGATTTAGTCGCACCGGACGAGGCAATTTCTGCCCATTTGGGTTAATTTGGCCAAGAGAGATAAATGATGGCAGCACCTCCCCCACTCGGTGATGATAGATTGGGTTGGCCACCTGCTGTGATTCCCTTGCCAGCTGCAGTTGGGCAGCGATTGGCATTTATGGATCCTGCTGCGAAGACGGGAACAGCCCCACAGACGCTGCAGGGGGTTGTAAAGCAAGCCCTGGCCGCGGCAACACCACCACAACAGCCTCCCATCCATGCCACGGAAACGAAACCGCCGCAGGCCCCTGTCATCCCTCCCCCCGCCGCCGAGGTACGAATTCGGCACCCAAGTTGCCTTCTAAAAATCGGCATTTTAATTACTCGATTGCTTGTTCCTTGTGAAATTGCTGCTGCAATCAGATATTTATTTATATTCATTTTGTCAATTTCTGCTTGAGCAAAGATGTTGACATGAGATTGGGTTGGATGGCGCCACGTGAAGGAAACTGCTAAGGCGGATGCAGAGCGGCGCCAATGCTGGCACGAGCTGCGCAACGTCGTGCGGCAAATCTATGCCGAGGTCAAGTCCAACAACGAGTACGAGGAGGGCTTCAGCATATCCTTTGAGCGGACGTACAACATGGTCTATCGCCTGTGCAAGCACAACCCGGAGAACCTCTTCCGCAAGCTGGAGAAGGAGGCTCAGAACTGGCTCGAGGTCTTGCGCGAGCGCCTCGTCGCTCAGCTCTCCGCTACCTCTGGTACGCTTCACACATGTTGTGTCCTATTTTGTGTGCTGCACGCAGGCCACCTCACTCTCTTCATGATCTGGGCAGTGGCGAGCGTCGACAGGGCGCACAAGTTCCTGCTCGCCGTGCAGAAGAAATACGATGACCTCTGCGCGGCCAACGAGGTCTTCAATGGCGTGTTTATCTATCTCCACAACTGCTTTCTCAAACAGTTTGACATCACCTTTGCCGACGTCAACAAGGTACACTTTTACGCGACCACTCCTTTTGATTTTACACTATTTTTTGAACTCCTTGGTAATAATCATCACCACATAATAGGGCCTGTTTTGGGAAACTGTCTACCTGGACCCGATCCTGCAGATCAACCTGCCGCGGCTCAAGTCGCAGCTCAAGCGTAGCGACCCCGTTCTTCAGCAATACCTGAGCTTCGAGAAGAAGCTCAAAGAGACGCGCTCGCGGTGGCGACAGCTCAAGAAACGGCTTGACCAGTACACCCTGGAGAAGGTCCGCTTTGTTTTTTGTTATTATTAGTATTTCTATTACGCTATCTTTTGCAGCATATTATCAAATTTTTATCAAAATTAATATTTGGATTTTTGGCTATTGGCACAGCAACGAGAGGCTCGGTTGCGGGCTGAGTGTCAGCAGCTGCAGCGGCGGTGGCAGAAGCTTGAGGAACAGCATCGCTCTGGGGAGATCCCCGATATCGACCCCGAGGCCATCGCCGTACGCATCGACCTCGCACATCTTAATGTTATCTGGTGTCATGCTGACGTGTCGCATGCGACACACGCACCGCGAACTGCAGGAGCACATCCACAGCTGCCCGTTCTGCTTGCATCAGCATCTGTCGGTGATGACCAAGAAGGGCGACGACTGCTGCGCTACGCACAGCAATCGCCTCCACGCGGGCGCCTCAACCACCACGAGCGACGTCGTCGCCGCTGCTGCAGCGGCCGCGGCCGCGGTCTCGAATCCCTATAATCCGACCGCCTGTTGCTCTGCCTCATGCGTCTACGGTACGTTTTTAAAATAGAAAAACTAAATCAGTAATATCCTGAAATAAATAAATAATAAAAATCATATGTCAAATGCTTTAATTGTGGACAACCCGGTTGGGTCCAGGCGAGGTAACAGGCCACTCGATGTATTCGACAGCGGAGGAGCTTGATGAGGACGACGATGACGACCTCGATGAAGACGATGACGAAGATGAGATAAGCGACGATGAATACGAAACGAGCATTCCGGCGGCTGCGGCGGCGGCTGCTGCAGCAGCGGCAGCCTGCCATCTGCCAAGCCATAGCAGCTGCGGCCGCAAGGCCAAGACGAAAGGCCACTCGGGTCATTGTTGCTGTCTGCATTCGCACTACCTCATGTGCGACCATTTTGCCGAATCTACGCGCGAGAAGCTGCGAAGCAAGCTCAGCATCCGCGTACGCCGACCGGCCTTTGACCCATCATGAACTCTTTATATTGAACTCACGTATGCGCGGGTCGGGCCAGCAGCAGTCGCAGATGACCGCTGGCGGAATGACGGGCGGAGGACGAGAGACCTTTCAAAAGGCCCACTCGCCGCGGCGGCCTGTGGAAGACCAGCGAAGCCTCGACGAGTTGCTCTCCTTTATCAACAACACCAAGCGGCCACCGAACCGAAGCGGAGGCGGCGGCACCAAGAGCGGCGGCAACGACGACAAGTCGGCGGTGTCAGGGACGAACGTGTCCGTGGCAGGATCGGCGGCGTCGGGGCCATCGTCGAGCAATGCCAGCGGGTCGGCTTCGGCAAAGGCCCGCAAGAAGCAGCGCAAGCGCGAGAAGCGGCAGCGAGAGCGGGAAGAACGGGAGCGCATGGAACGGGAGGCCGCCACCAAGCAGCAACAGCAGCAGCAGGCCAACAACAACAGCAACAGCAGCACGAGTGACCCCAAAGGCAAGGCGGCCAAGCAGCAGAACAGCCAAAAGGGCGCGCAGACTGCCAAGAGCAGTAGCAGCAGTAGCGGAGGCGACGGTGGCGGTGGCGCAGACGGCTCTATGGACGACAGCAGCAACGGCCCAGCCCTGCCGCCCGACGAGCCTGAGGTTGAGCCCGAGCCTGAGCCTGAGCCCGAGCCCGAGCCCGAGACGCCTGTGGCCCCCGTGGCCGGCGGAGGCAGTCGGCTGGCGGCCAAGCTGGCGCAGTTCACAGAGTTCCCGCAGTTCTGGGAGGAGGAGGATGACCTCGACCCGGACCTCAAGGCCGAGCAGGACCGTGAAGTGGAGGAGTTCCGACGACGGCTGGAGGCGGGCGGCCTCACGGAGAAGAAGAAGCTCAACGACGACAACGCCGTCACCCTCTCGCAGCTGTGCCAGTCGCAAATCTCGCTCAAGAAGGGCGCTGCGGCGGCCTCCCAGCGGTGGAACGGCATGAGCTGGGTTCTTGGCCAGGCCCTCTCATCAACCACTTCCCTGGTTCAACCCCAGCCTTCGACTTCTTCTGTTACATCGCCGGCTTCGGCGTCCTCGTCTTCCGTGGCCCAGAGCAAGCAACAGCGACGAAACAACGGCGCCAGCAGCAGCAGCAGCAGCAGCAGTAGCGGAGGCGCCAGCAGCAGCAAGCAGCGTGGGAAGGGCGGCAAGCAGCGGACGACGAAACGAACCGGCAAAGCGCGCCCCTGAGGGCGACTCCGCCAGCTGTGTTCCTGCACAATTCATGAACAAAAGTCTTTTCATATGATTTTCTTTTTGCGTTTCCTCACGTCGTGCCGATGTGCCGTTGAAATTCTGCGTGGTCAAAGTCAACGAGAAAGCCAGCGACAAGAGCAGTGGTGCGGACGTGAGAGGCCAGCATTCGTTACACAAAAACTAGACAAGATGGAGCGCATGATCGCAAAGAAGCGAAGGGCTAGGCAGCCCAAGGCGGACGTTGCTGGCTTGCCCCCGCAAGTTCGACGTGCCGAAGCGGAGCTCGCGAAGCTTCAGAAGAACATCCTTCCCGATCAATCCAAGATGTGGGCGGTGGCGCTGTGGGCCGGCCTGTTCCTTCTCATTATGGTCTTCCTTTGGTTCTCTTACAAGACCACGGACGACTCGACCAGCATCATTGATGAAGACGAAGGCCCGATCGGCGTCCTCAACCAGGGCCGGCCAAAACCGTTCTTCAAATCGTGAGCGCTTTGCTGTTGTTTGTCAAAATCAATATTTATTATACGCAACTTGCCACGACTAGCCCGTCTCGTGTGGCACTCTTCTTCGGTTGAAGGCTGCCTTCTCACATGGCGAGGGCCCGGTTTTTGGTCGCCCGAAGGCGGAAGCGGCCACGGCCCGCCGCCACCTTGGCTCGTCCCTTCTGCTGCCGGGCCATGCCCTTGGCCGTGTGTCGTGGATTGCCCACCGCGCGTCCCCACCTGGCCCGCCCCGATGTCAGCTTGTAATGCTTCGTCGAGAAGGTCTTAGCCAAGACAAACGTACCGGTACTGGATGGTACCGCGCAGTTTGTCCAAGTTGCCGCCGATGATGCCCATGTGGTAAAATGCCTGTGTGCGTGTGTTGTGTGAATGGAAAAATGAACTTGGTGGAGTGTTCAGGACTCTACCTACATCTTCCATCAGCGCTAACACGAGGTTCAGCTCCAGGTGAGCGACGCGAGCTCGAGGCTGTAACAGCCAACTTGGCGCTGTGGTCGGCCGAGAGTCGCTCGTTTTTCGGCCGTCTTCCCTGAGCCTTTATCTATTTATCTCCCCTTATTTTTATATATGATATTTTTTTGTGATGGCCCTGCTGAAGGCACACGCCGATGGTCAATCGAAGCAATGCCACCGACCAGCTCTTTGCGCTCCGATTGCTGATGGCTGCTGCATCAGCATCTGGCACCAAGGGCAGGTTTTCTCTCTTCGGCATAAAAGAAAATAAAAGTTGTCAAATTTCTTTTTTCTGTTCACTTTTTTTGTTCTCAAGAACAGCTGTAGGCGGTCATGGGCGATGCCTCAAGTGAAGCAGAGGCAACGGAGAAGGGGGAAACCGTCGGGCTGCTGGCACCGCAGAAGAGCTACCAGTCCATCAGTCTTGCACAAGACGGTGCCGCCCACTCGTGACTTTTTAAGCAGCTTAAAACTCACTCCGGGAGTGTTGCGCAGAAGAGAGCGCTGTGCCGGTCCGGCAAGGGGACTGGGGCGTGGAACGCATGCTGCACTTGCTGTACTTTAGTTCGTTCCTGTCGGCCTGGGGCAATCGCATGTGGGAATTTGCGGTATATCCACCCCTAGCCTTGTGCTGGCGCCTGGTGGTGCGCTCGCTCATTAGGCCTCTTCAGGTGCCGATCCTGTTGACGTCGGTATTCACGGACAGCCTGCTGCCGGCCTCAGCATTCCCCTTCGCCACACAGCTGGCCTGCGTCATCTTCGGTCCGTCAGCGGAGATGTCTCTTTCTGTGAAGCAGCAATTAAATTGACCATTTGGGGAGCAGGCCCGACCATGGGCCAAATGGTGGACGACATGGACCGGAAGCGCATCATCACGGTGTCGCTCGTCATCCAGAACGCGTGTGTCATCGTCTGCGCGGGCATTCTCTACTTCATCCTACCCTTTGGCGCGCCGCATCCGCCACTGGACAACTGGCACTTTGACGCGCTTTTCCTCGCGCTCGTCTTCGTACGCATCGTCTTCGTTCTTCTTCGCTCTTTCACTTTGCCTTGACACGGGCGCGTTGCAGGTGGGCGCCATCGCTGCGCTGGCGTCGATGGTGGAGGAGATCGCGGTAGGCCGCGACTGGGTGGTGGTCATCACCGACGGCGATAGCGAGGCCCTCACCGGTACACGATCTTGTCGACACACACGCTTGGCCGCGCTGCTCACCTCACGACCGATCGTGCCACCCAGGAGCCAACGCCATGGTCACGCGCATCAGCCTCTTCTGCAAGATCGCGGCGCCGGTCGTCTTCTCGCTGATCATGGCCTTTGCCTCGCGCAGTACTTGCTCGCTTCTCACTGAGCAAAACGTTCTTTGCTTTGCTTTGGCTGATGATCCCGCAGCGGTGTGTCTGGTGTTTGTCGGCGTGTGGAACGCGGCGTCCCTCGTGCCCGAGGTCTGGACCCTCCTGTACATCCATGCGCGGGTGCCGGCCCTGCAAAAGGCCATCAAAGGGCGCGCGCGGAGCAACCCGTTTGCCGCGCTGTGGGAGGGCTGGAGCGTGTACTTCCACTCGCAGCGCATTTTCCTTGTCAGCTTTGCCTACACCCTCCTCTATTGGACCGCCCTCAGGTGCGTGAACGTTCGAAGGGCAGAGCGCGAGCTCAGCGGGCGTGATGAACAACTTTAAGCTAACACGTGTGCCGCGTCTCCGATATACGTGCGCAGCCCGGGCGCTCTGATGTCGGCCTATCTGCTGACGCACGGCATCAACGAGGTCTACATCGCGCTGTACCAAGGCGCGTCGTCGGTGATCGGGATGATTCCCACTTTCTTCACCTCGACCCTCTTCAAGCGGCTCGGCAAGGAGAAGACCGGTTCGACTCACCACTTCCTCTTCCACCACCGAGCGCCAATGCATTGACGAGTGCGTTGTTGGCGCCCCGCGCAGGCCTGTACGCGATTTGGGGGCAGGACTTGTGCCTCGCGGCGTGCGTCATCTTCTTTTTCATCCCCAACGTGCTCCACCTGGCCAGCCTGGTGGCCGCCGGGGACAGTTGGCTCGATTCCGGCGCTCTGGCGGGCAGCTTTCTGGCCGAGCACTCAACGCCGTACAACTGGTCCATCTGGGCCTTCCTTCTCTGCCTCATCCTCTCGCGCATGGGCCTCTGGACGTTCGATCTCGCCGAGCGCCAGATTATGCAGGTTCGCATCACCCCCTTTTCTTGTCATTTTTATTGTGTTGAAACCATTTCCGCAGGAGTATGTGCCTGAGGAATCGCGAGGCGTGATCAACTCGGTCGAGTACTCGCTGACCAACGTTTTTTCGCTCCTGTCCTACGCCATGGGCATGATCTTCTACGCGCCGCACCAGTTCGGCGTGCTGGTCCTCATCTCCTTCACCATCGTCACCTTCGCCGCGCTTGCCTACACCCGCTGGCTCCGCCTCCAATCCCTCATTGTCTTGTAGTTTTGTAATTTATTTAAGTTTTGTTTCTGTTTTAAATTAAAGAAAAAGAAAAAAGAATTTTTATGATTTTTTATCATTATTTATTGGAATCTGCCCTGTAACGAATAGCATTCAGCCCATTGCCACGCGGCTTTATACGTAGCGGTTGAGGAGCATCTCGTACTTCTCCTGCTTGGCCGAGACCTGCTTGGGCTCGCCCGTGGCGAGTGCCTCCTGCTCGAGGTCGGCCAGGGTGACCTGTCCGCCCATGATGCGCTGGCCCAGCTCGCCCTTCCACGACGCGTAGCGCTCGTCCTTCCACGCCTGCATCGTGCCCTCCTCCTCGAGCCGCGCCGCCGCCAACAGGCCACGCGCGAACGTGTCCATGCCGGCGATGTGGCCGATGAAGAGGTCCTCGAGGTCGGTCGACTCGCGGCGGAGCTTGGCGTCAAAGTTGAGACCGCCAGGCTGAAGGCCCTTCTGACGGAGGATGACCTGCATGGCGAGAGTCGTCTGCTTGACGTCCATGTTGAACTGGTCCGTGTCCCAGCCGAGCAGGGCGTCGCCCGTGTTGGCGTCGATGCTGCCGAGGAAGCCAAAGGCCGACGCGTAGGTGAGCTCGTGCTCGAACGTGTGACCAGCCAGCGTGCAGTGGTTGGCCTCGATGTTGAGCTTGTAGTCCTGTTTTCATGCCATGCATTCGGCGCCAGTTCAGTTTCGTGCAGCTCTTGAACGACGCGGTATTCATCAGTAATGGCCAGATAAAGGGGACGCACCTTGTCGAGGTTGTAGGACTTGAGGAAAGCGACCACGGCAGCCGAGTCAAAGTCGTACTGGTGCTTCGTCGGCTCTGCGGGCGCAGTCAAGTTCTCAGTCTGAGAACTGGAACGCATCGTTATGGCAGGATGGGGCGAGAGGTACCCCTGGGCTTGGGCTCGATGAGCAGCTGGGCGTTGAAGCCGATCTGCTTCTTGTAGTCCTGTGCAGAAAGAACCGTCGCAAACGGTCGTGTCAGTTGGTGGTCATGAGGACGCTGGATTCCAGAGAGGGGTCGTACAGCGGCGAGCTGGAGGAAGCGGGCAAAGTGGTCGAGCTCGCCCTTCATGTCGGTGTTGAGGAGGGTCTGGTAGCCCTCGCGGCCGCCCCAGAAGACGTAGTTCTCAGCACCAAGCTCCTTGCTGATGTCCATGCACTTCTTCACCTGCGCCGCCGCGTAGGCAAACACCTGGGCGTCTGTACAGGTCCGAATACCAGTCGAGGAGAGAACAACAAAACCGTTCAGACCGGGGTCAGGAGCGATGACGATGGCGAGCATTAGGTAAAGGGTTGAAGGGGATTACCGGGGTTGGTCGAAGCGCCGTTCATGTAGCGCGGGTTGGAGAACAGGTTGGCAGTGCCCCAAAGCAGCTTGATGCCGGTCTCGCTCATGCGCTTCTTGATGTGGGCGACGACGACGTCGAGGTTCTTGTTGGTCTCCTCGAGCGTGGCACCCTCCGGAGCGATGTCCCTGGGAGGAGGTTTGTGGCTTGTGAGC
This sequence comes from Acanthamoeba lenticulata, assembly GCA_002179805.1. Taxonomy (NCBI): domain Eukaryota; phylum Discosea; order Longamoebia; family Acanthamoebidae; genus Acanthamoeba; species Acanthamoeba lenticulata. Next base: position 13,214 of record NAVB01000608.1, read on the forward strand.
AAGCAAACGATGCGAAGAGGTGAAAGGGAAAAGAGGAACCTGTCGTGGAAGCAGAAATACTCCACGCCGAGCTTCTGGAGGAACTCAAAGTTGACGTCAACCAGCTTGAGGTAGAAGTCAAGCGAGTTGGTGCCGTCATCCCTAATAAAGTTGACTTGAGTAAGAATCTCAATTGAAAGATCCACAGATGACCGATTTTGATGAAGGGAAAGAGGAATAAGAACCAAGGGCGCTGGTAGGTGCCGGGGCCGAACATGTCGGCGCCCATGCCACGCCAGGTGTGCCAGTAGCACACGCTGAAGCGCAGCCAGTCCTTCATGGGGCGACCAGCCACCACCTGGTCAGGGCGGTAGTACTTGAAGGCCAGAGGGTTGATTGAGTCAGGTCCTGTTTGGCGTTCCCACAGCGAACCGTGAGTGAAGCTACAGAGATGTTGGCATCCAGCTATCAATCAATCAAACTCGAGCAGTGGTAGCGGCGATCTCGCACCCTCATAACCAATCTTGGAGATACCCTTGAAATACTCAGTCATGTTCGCTCAAGTCCTGCGGTCAAGCTTCCTTCCTGTCGCGAACAGAAGGAGAAATACTGCGACGAACCCACACCATCGGCAGGCCGTTGTGCCTCATGCCTCGCATACCTCTCCTTTTCTGGTTTTATTGTCGCCAACAAAACACAAAATCGAAACGTTTGGCAAATCGTTTCAGGAGTTCAGCTCAGTCCTTCTTGACGCGACGGGCTGGGCCGGTGCAGAGCCGGCCCATCACGAAGCCGACGAAGAGACCAAGCACGGTGCCCACGGCGAAGATGGCAGCCACCGCGAGCTGCTCATAATCATCAACGAAAACGGACAAAGCGTAAGAGGAAAAGACAATCGAAATTGTAAACTTGCGGTCTCGTGTACCTTCTTGGTGTTGGCCAAGTACTGCACGTCCTCGTTGAGCATCTCCATGAGCACGTCCCTACGCAACGTATCGTGAGCTCAAAACAAGGAGGCGCAAGAGGGGCGATGGAGGTTGTACATGGAAGTGATGGGCGCCGGAATGGGCTTGGCAACAGCCTTCTCATGCGCGGAGAGCACGAACTCCTTGAGGTCCTCCAGCGAGCGGCCACCGGTGTAGGTGTACATCTTTCCGAGCTTGAAGCTGACGTGAGGCGAGGGACATGAGATGCGTGTCAGTCCTGAGCAACACACTCGTCTGGCAGCAAGGAGTTGTACAAGAGGATAGTAGGGAAGCCCTTGATGCTGAAGCGCTTCTTCAGGAGCGGGTTCTGCGTGGCGTCGACCTACAAGCAGATTGCAGGCGTTGAGCACTCTTGTGGCGGCGATCTGTGGAAGAGAAAGAGGAGGCAAACGAACCTTGGCCACAGGGATGGAGCCCTTGAGCTCAGTGGCGAGGGCCTCGTAGGTCGGGCCCAGCGCCTTGCAGTGGCCGCACCACGGGGCATAGCTGGACAAATGGATAAATTAAAGTTGGATCAAACGCATTTCGCACAATGCTTCACAATTTGACTCGATCTAAGGCGCTATGTGCTGCAGTGGCATCGTACAATTCAACGAGCCAGTGTCCTGTGGTTGATCCGGTCGTGGCTTGGGTCAGATGCTCAAAGTTCTCATCGTTGAGCTCGACCACGTCGCTCGTGGCGGCCGCCATGCCACACAATGCCACAAGCACCACCAGAAGGCCTACGAACCACCCTCGCTGCGTCATCATCTTTCGTTCAACTCTTTGTGGTGTCACAAAACAAACAAGGAACGCTGACGTCACGCAACCAACAAAAAAAGGGTCGTGATGTTGTGTGTGCCAAGGGAGGTCATGTTTGGCTCTTAAATACAGCAAAGACGCGTTTGACGGCGGCCACCTGGTTGAGCGAGGCAGCCAGTCGCTTCTTGATGGACGCCACGATGAGGATGTTGATCAACTCCTGCACCATCACCACCACAAGTCCACACAGTCAGCCTGAAGGCACCAGATGATTGAGGAACAGGGAAGAAGGGAGGACCTTGACTTGCTTGTTGAGCTCCACCAGCGTTTGCTCGACTTGGCCGTGGTCCGGGCCCGACCGGTTCGACCGCACGGACGAGATGATCTTGAGCTGCGTCGATCTGTGCTCGGCGCCGCGATTGTGAGTCGCCACACGTGCGCGAGAAGAGAAGAAAAGATAAGATGAAGGCACGCACTTGTCGCGGAGGACGCCAGCGGCTTGGGTGAGCTGCGCGCGGAGCTTGGGGTCGGTCGACTTGTGGTTGATTTCATGTCGAATGCCGTCGAGCAGGCCCTGCGTGCGCTCCATGATCTCCTTGGCCAGCGCCGATTTGTCGGCTGACGCGGCGGTCGCAGGATCGCGCAGCGTGGCCAGCACGTGCTCCACCTTCTCCTCTGTCTTCTGCGCGAGACCGATCACGTTGTTTCGCTGCTTGTTCTTCGTGCCGTTGGCCACGGGCTCCGCGGCCTCGCTTGGTGGTCGCACACCAGCAGCAGGCGCGGCCGCATTGGCCTTAGGCTGCTCCTGCTCGGCCTTGGTGGTCTCGCTTGCGCTTGGCTGCGCCGGGATGGCCTGGACCTCGCCCGGCGCCTCCTGCTTCTCGGCCTCCGACGCTGATGGCGTCGTCTCGACCGCGGGCTCGCTGACGACTGCTGGCGCCGAGGGAGTCGATTGAGTTGCCGTAGCAACAGTGGTGGTCAGGTCTGAAAGCGAGGAAGACAAGGAAGATGGCGCCGAGTCGACGTTGTCCTCCTCGTCCTGATCCTTGTGCAGCGCCGTGAGTGTATCCAGTGCTGTGCGCAACTGCTCCTGCCTGCAGGCAATGCGTCAGGGCAGATGCTCAAGAGAACGAAAACGAACGCGAAAGAAGGAAAATGAAAGCAAAGACTAGAGAACGAAAGCGACAAAAAACGAAATATGCACCGTTGCGGCGAAGGCGAGAGAGGAAGAGAAAGGGAGATCATCTTCTCGAATCGCTTGCCCATTTGCTTCTGAGAGCCCATGAGCTGCTCCTGGATGACGATATTCTTGGGATTCCGTGTGGCCTCTTCGGCGAATCGGGCCACCTTAGTGCTCCACTCCCGGAGGTCGTTGATGGCGGCCAGGGCCTCGCTCTTTCGTTGGTTCCACACCACGTAGCCGCCCTCGTCCCTTGGGGACACCGCGCCGTTTGATTCGCTTTCGTGCTTTTGGATCATGGCCTCAACCTCGGCCGTGAGGAAATTGACCATGTCGAGCTCCTCGCGCGCCGCTGTGATCAACTCCTTGGTCGCCGACGTCCCCATCATCGTCGCGATTGACGCCGATCGGCTGTGCAGCGCTGCGAGCTCTTCTTCTTCCTGCCGCGCGGTCGCTTCTTCCTTCTCTCTCCGTTCGCGATCCTCGCGTTCTCGTTCGCGCTCTCTTTCGTTTTCCTTCGCTCTTTCCTGATCGAGCTGGACGGCCTCGAGTTGCCGTCGCAGCTCCTCGGCCTCGCGCTCGCGCGCGGCCTTCTCCTCGACCAGAGCCGCGAGCCGGGCCTCCCACTCTGCCCGTTCACGCGCGGCCTGCTCGGTGCGCGCCTGCTCGGAGGCCTCGGTCTCGTGCTCGTGCTGGGCCTTCCACGCCCGCAGGGCCTCGACCTCCTGCTCGCGCTCCTGCAGCGCACGGTGGAGGGCGTCGACCTCGCTGTGTCGCTTGCGGTCGTCACTCACGCGCTGCTCGAGCTCGAGCTTGGTCTGGCCCAGGCCGTCCCGGAGCTGCTGAGTGGCGGCGAGGACCTCCTTGAGCTCCTTGTCCTTCTGGGCGGCCTCGGCCTTGATCTGCTTGTAACGCTCACGCTCGCGCTGCAGCTGCTTCACGCGGCCTTCGAGCTCCTGCACCCGCTTTTCGTGCTCAGCGGCCTCGCGGGCCTGCGCCTCGCGCGCGGCTGTCAGCTCCTGACCTCGTCGTTCGGCCTCCTTGTTGAGTTCAGCCAGCCGGGCCTTGAGCTTGGCAGCGGCCCCGCGCTCACGCTCGCGCTCCCCGTCAAGCTGGGCGAGCTGCTCCTCGAGCCGCTTGGCCTCTTCCTCGCGGAAGGCGAGCTCCTCCTCGAGCTCCTCGGTCTTTTCTCGCATCTTGCGCTCAAGCTCTTGCATAAAGAAGGCCTTCTCGGCCTCGGCTTCGGCCTCGCGCTGGCGGCGCTCCTCGTCCTTGTCCTGGAGGTCCTTGAGAATAATCTCCTTGCTCTCGAGCGAGCTCTTGAGGAGCTCGATCTCGGCCACGCTCTCCTGCAGCTTCTCCTCGGCCTCGAGCCGCGTGCGCTCGCGCTCGTCGGCCTCGCGGCTGGCGTCGCGCTTCTCGCGCAGGAGCCGCTTGATCTCGGCGTCCTTGTTGGCCAGCCGCACCCGGAGCTCCTCGACCTCGCGCCGCCGATCACTCACCTCCTCTTCGCTCATAAACGGCGACGCGGCGCCGCCCAGCCGCATCGGCGACCCAACGGCCCCCGGCGAGCCCGCCACCAGTGGCGAACCCGCGACCGACGCCACGAAGGGCGACATCGGAGTGCCCAGCAGGGAGTCGCCGTTGGCGGCCGCCCTCAGGAGGGAGGTGGGCGAGCCGGGCGTGTTGCCCGTGGACGGCGAGAGCGACGAGTACTTGGCCATCATCATGCTGAGTCGCTTCTGCTTCTCGAGCTCGCGCTTGCGCGAGAAGGAGCTGATCTTGAGCTTCTCTTCGAATTCCTTCATGCCGCGCTCCACCTCTTCCTCGTCTACCGCCGCCGTCGATGACGACGACGCGTCCGCGCTGCTCTCGCTTTCATCATCGTCGTCCTCGAAGGTGCCCAGCTTGAACTCGGGCACTTCCTTCACTGTGGTAGCGACGACAACAACATCACACGTCAGGACAGAGAGCGACTAAAGTGCTGGAAGAAGGTGGTGCATACGGTCGCCAAAGCTGGAGGCGGAGAGGTCAGTCAACTCGGCAGCCGCGGAGGCGACGAGGGCTGCGTCCTCGTCGTCATCTTTGTTTATGTAGGGAAGTGGCAGCCCCTCCATGCTCCTTTCCCACGTACGGCTTCTGCAACAGAAGTTGGCGATAAATCATATGACCACCCACGAGTGCAGGCGACGAGCAGCCCATATGATGGGAGGCAAGGGGCAAAATGTAGAATTGAAAATGGTAGAAAAAAATGCCCAATTAATGAAAAATAGGTAACTCGTGGGACAAAGCTTACCTTGAGGTGCGGCGCAGTGAAGGAGATCAGTTGGACCAAATGATGCAGAAACGATGAAATGCAAGGCAATGCAATCCACTGCAACGTCGCCCAGGACCACCGACTCCGTCCACCAAGGCAGGAAACAGCAAGAACGTGAAGGAAAATCACAGAGAAAGGCTGAAAGCGCAAATATTTCTTGCAACCAATCAGGTATCAGACAAGATGTCGTCAAGGCTTGCTCGCGGGGAGATCTCAGTGCCAGGCGAGGCACGACAACCGGTTATCATCGTGGGCGCCAAGAAACGAAGAAAAACCAAGGGAGGACTTGGGCCACTTGTTGTCGTTGTGGTGTACATACAACCCCTGGACGAGTGCCCTCGTACTTCGCTTCCCTTTTTGTCTTTTTTTTTTTTTCGTTTTCGTTCTTTTTCCCCCTCCATCTTCTGGGAGCGACGGCCGGCTGAGCTCCTTCTGCCAGTGCAGAGACCACAGCGGGGCATTTGAGAGAAGACGATGGCCACCACACGGAATGAAACCGGGATGGCCACCTTGCGGCGGCCTGGCGCTTCAGACGCTGGCGACCAGTCGCCCAAGTACCTTGCCCCCGCCCCTCTCAATAAGTGAAGAACAAGAAAGCGGCGGACATGCGCGCGATAGCGGCAAAGCTAAGCGTGTTGTGAGGGTGATGCATTCTTATCGTTCTTTCTGTGCGTCCACGAACTTACGTCCACACTTGTCAGGCCGGGGTCGGTGAAGCCGCGCGTCTCGCGACCAGCCAAGCCCCTCCCGGGACTCCCGCCCACACCCACCACCGACTCAGCTGCCGCGGCCCTGGCCACCCCGACCTCGCCGCGAGTACCCGACGAGTCTGCGAGCGCCACAGGAAATGGCACCGCGCCCCCATCGAGCAATGGCTCGTCAGCGCCGTCGACAGACTCGCCATCTTCGATCACCACGACCACCGAACAACCGCAAGCCGGTGATGCCGCGACATCGGCGGCTAGTGAAACAGCCACGCCTGAGGCCTCGCCTGCGCGCCCGCTCGTGCCCGCGCGCACGCCGCCTGCGCCCGCGGCCAGGAAGCCGCCGGTGCCAGCGCGTCGGCCAGCCTCTCAGGCCGTGCCCACCTCGCCCACTCCCGCACGGCTCGATTCCTCCTCGTCGTTGATCTCCACCACAGCTACGAGCAGTCCCGCGGTGGAACCGGCCTTGCCGAGCAGCCCATTGACCACCGCTTCGCCGTCATCGCCGTCGTTGCCGTCGCTTAAGACGACGCCCTCGTCGCCCGCGTCATCAGGCGACGCCATACCCACAGCGGCGGCGGCGGCGGACAAGCCGGTCGACTCGCCGCGCCAGTCAACGACCTCGGCCGAGTCCCTGGCCTCGCCGCGCTCCCGAACCTCGCCGTCGACCCTGGGCTCGACCATCGCATCGTCGTCCTCGTCGCTGCTCTCCGTGTTCTCGTCTTCGGGCTCGGCCTCGCCGATCGACGATCTCGAGAAGCGGCTGCGCAAGGTCAAGGAAAAGAAGGAAAAGCTCCTCCGCGAGTTGAGGCGACTCGAGGAAGAGGAACGTGAGCTCGAGGACAAGCTGCGCGAGGCGCGCGAGGACGAGACCAGCGGCAGCGGCGGCCGCAGCAAGCGTGGTGGGTCGTCGCGGCGCGGTTCGCAGATCGTGCGGGGTGACGGCAGCCCGGCCTCGCCCCCGGCGACCTCGCTGAGCTCGTCGGCGTCGCTTACGCTGCCCCCGAGCCCCGGAAGCGGCGGCGGCTCGTCAACGTCGTCCCCGTCGCTGGGCTCGTCGAGCTCGGGCGTCGGGAGCGCCGTGGCCAACTCGTCGGCCGCCACGCTGCACCGGCGGGTGGGCAGCCTCGTGCAGGGCATCAAGGCCACCAAGGCCAAGAAGGACAAAAAGAGCGGTTCCGTCATCATCGGGGACCTCAAGGCCGCGGCCGAGAAGGAGGCCGCCGGCTCGTCCTCGGCGCCATCCACGCCCTCGGCCTCGGAGCTCCGCGCGCCTCGTCAGTTCTACTGCACGGTACGCTGCCGACGCTGGGCTCGTCTGCCAAATCGTCATTCCTAACATTCCTCTTTATCTTTTGTCGAATCGTGTCGACACAGCGCGCCGGGAGTGTGTCGTTCGAGGTGGGCTCGTCGTGGGACGTGTCCGCTACTCCTCCCGTCAAGAAGTACGCGCGCGAGGTGCGGCGCAAGAAGACGATGCTCTACATCGACCCGACGGGCCTCCAGGTCATGGTGCCCGAGGAAAAGACAGCCAAGTTCCCGCTGGCCGATATCAAGCACGTCGGCTACAGCTTGCGGCAGTTCTTCATGATCGTCATCAAGCCGCGGCGCCGCACCGGAGAACTCTACGAGTTCAAGACCAAAGAGGTCCGCCGTGCGCCGTGTGCCCCGTTTTTGTCGACTCGCCCGCTGTGGCTCATGCTTGGCATTCCATACAGGGCCAGGACATCTTCGAGTGGGTTGTCGCCCTCAAGCAGGAGGAAAAGCGGCAGCGAGAGGCCGAGAAAGACGCCGGCCAGCCTACCGAGGTCGCGCCGGCCGACGGTACAGCCGCTGCCCCGACTGAGCCTGCCGCTGAGTCCGAACCCGCGGCGGCCAGCGATGCACCGTCGCCGTCGGCCGCCGAGGTGCCGAGCTTGTCTCCCGAGGTACGTCGCCCCGGCTCAACGCTTCGCACGCGGCTGGTGCTCAAATTCGGCCGGCGCTCGTACAGGTCGCCGCGGCCTCGGCCGAGAGCCAGTCGCCATCACCGATGGATCGGAGCGATCTCGTCCGGTACGGGCCCGGCCTGCGGACTGGGCTCGAGTCTTGGGAATCTGAATCTGACTTGAACTGGACTCGGGCCTGGGCCTGATGTGGGTCGTCCACACAGATGGTCGGTGGCATTCATCGCGCCGATCAACCTGGACGAGCCCCTCGCCGCCGGGGACCTCGCCGAGGTCGAGAGCGAGGACTCGCCGGCCGCCCTCTCGGACCAGACCGACAACGACGACGGCACAGCCTCCAACAGCGGCTCCGCGATCTACCGGGCCGAGTCCGGTACGGCCGCTGCTGTTGCGCTGGAGCTGTTTGTGTCAATCGGGATTGACGCAAGCCGCCGCGGTTGTCGTGGCCCGGGGCCACAAGCAGGCTGCTCGGACGTCGAGATTTCGTCGCCGCAGCAGGTGAGGTCGCCGTCGGTGCCGCAGCGAAAAGTGGACATCTACCGGGAGACGCTGCTCGAGCTGCTCGCCACGGAGCGCAACTACAACGTGGACCTGGACCTCCTGGTCGAGCTGTGGATGGCCAAGCTGAAGGAGTCCCGGCTTGTCGAGCCCGCCGACATGTCTGCCATCTTCTCCAACATCGAGCAGATCCGCAACCTCAACAAGGTTTCTTTCCTATTTTTTTTTTGTCATAATTTATTCTAGTTTAATTTAATTCACGATTTTCTCTGCAGGTGTTGTGTTCGTCGTTGGAGGGACTTGACGCACTGCCCGTGGAATCTATCAACGTTGGCGAACGATTTCAAAACTTTGTACAAACCAATCAAGCAACCCATCGTTTTCGCTCTTCTTCGTTCTTTGCTGACGGCCAAGCGGCGGGGGGGGGGGGAGCGCAGATCGCGTACCTCAAGCTGTATACGCAATACTGCTCCAACTACGACGTCGCGCTGACCCGACTCACCAGCCTCAAGGAGGCCAAGTGGGAGGTGCGGAGCTTTGGAGTCGCGCCCGGGCTGGGTGCCCAGTGCCGATTGGCTGACGCATAACGGGGCGGGGGGCATGGGCATGGCGCAGCTGCCGCCGTTCCTGGAGTCGATCCAGTCGCGCAAGGAATGCAAGAACCTGGACTTGGAGGCGTACCTGATCAAGCCCATGCAACGGCTCACCAAGTACCCGCTGCTCATCCAGGCCCTCCTCAAGCACACGCCGCCGACCCACCCGGACTATGACAACCTGGCGCGGTGCTACGACGACGTCCAGAAGGTCGTGCAGACCGTCAACGAAAACGTGCGTGGGCTCCCTCCTCTCTTGCGTGCGTTGGCAAAAGCTCACAAAAAAAAAATCAAATCAAAACAAAACAAAAAAAAAAAAACAAAACAAATTAAAACAGAAACGCAAGAATGAGAACTTGACGAAGCTGGTGCAAATCCAGCAGCAGTTCCTCGAGCCGGGCCTCAAGTTGGTGGAGGCCACCCGCAAGTTCCTGCGTGAGGGCACCTTCCCGCGCGTCACTCTCGGCGCCACCGTCATCAAGGTCTTCCTTCCTTCCTTCCTCGCTTTCGCTTTCACTTTCGTTCTTTGCTGGTCCGAATCTCACCGGTTGCGACGACGACTACGACGACGACGACGACGATAATGATGACCAGAACTGCACGGTGCTGCTTTTCAACGACATCGTGGTGCTTGCGGTGAAGAAAAAGAACAAGTACCAGGCCAAGAGCGGCAAGATCACCCTCCGCGGGAGCTACGTGTGGGAGGACCGCGCCGGTTCGCCCATCTGCCTTCTTCTATGCTGCTGCAGCCTTTTTCATCCACAAGGCCGGAGGACTGATCACGTGTGTGCGTCTTTGGTTTCACAGTGAAGAACGGCTTCACGGTGGTGGGTCGCGAGGCGGCGGACAAACTGACGGTCGAGGCCGCCACCGAGCAGGAGAAGGTCCGCCGCCCCTTCCTCTTCTTCTTGTTGGGGCCTCTTGGAGCGGTCAGCTCATCATGCAAGTGTGCGTGTCGGCGCTCGGCCAGACGTTGTGGATGGACGAGGTGTCGCAAGCGCTGGTGCACCTGCCCCACAACTCGCTCATCGGCGGGTCCTCGAGTCCCGCCATGGCCGGTACGTGCCTACCGTGGCGCGCCCGTCCTCCAACTCGGCCTGCAACGCTCAGCATGTGCTTGTTTGTTGTCGTCTGCAGAAAAATTCGTTCGCCAGGCCGACTGAGGCCTTGATCCTTCCTTCGACCGATGTTGGGCGTGTGTGTTGTACTACTTGCGAGCCTCTTCTTTTTTTGTAAAAGTACAAACAATTATTTGTCACTTTTGTTTTTATTTTTATTTTTTACGCTCAGTCGTGGTGGTGACGGCGGCGGCGCGGACTGCGGCTGCGGGAGGACGGGGATGAAGACGACGAGCTCCTTCGCCGTCGTCTCCGCCGGCCATGACGCTCCTCGGTTTCACGGCTTCTGCTGCGGCTCCTGTCCCGCCTTCTCCTGTCCCTCTCTCGGTCTGGGCTTTGCCTGTGGCGACGACCGCGTTCTTCGTCATCATCGTCGTCTCTTCCTCGCTCCTTCCTCGTTGTCATCCTCGTGGATGCGTCAGCATCAGCATCGTTTCTCTTCCTCTTCTTGGTCTCGTCGCTTTCTTCCTCCCGAGGCTTGCTCGCCGCTGCTCCGCCACGAAGCTCAGAAACAACACTCTCCTTCCCGGTGGTGATGAGGTGCGCGAGCAGCTTGGCCCGCATCATCCGCTTACGCTTCTTGGCCTCATCTTCAGTCGAGGGCCCAGCATCGGCTTCACCAACAACGACAGCGCTGTCGGGCTGTGCCGGCTGGGGCTGAGGCTCGGGCTGCAGTTGGAGCGGCTGCACCCATCCGCGAGGCACGTAGCCGACCTGCTTGCCTTCGCGCTCGACTTGTAGCCACCCGCCCTCGGTCTCGCGTCCGACCAGCACCTGGCCCGCCTGAGAGATCGCACATGTGCGCAGCAGTCCCCCAATGACCACCGTGTTTGAGACAACGACCCCTTCGCCCGGCCAATGCTTCTCCCCATTATTCGAACGCAGGGCGGGTGCGAACCTGCATGGCCATCTCGCCTGGCCGCTCAGGCTTGAAGTCGTACAGCGCCACGTAGCTCTGTTTGCCCGACGCCGCTGGGCCACTTGTGCTGATGGCAGTCGTTGTTGTCGTCGTTGTTGAGGACATTGTTGAAGACGTTGTTGAAGACGTTGTTGTGGAGGACGTTGTGGTGTTGGCTTCATCACCGGCGGTGGTGGCGGTGGCCGGCTCGACCTTGAAGGGCTCGTCCTCGTCGTTGTAGTCAGCCACAAGGCTCAGCGCAAACTCGCTCGCGCGCGACTTGGCCTCGTCCTCGCGGCGCTTGGCCTCCTCGAGGCGGTCCATGAGGAGCCGCAGGTACGGGTTGAGCGGGTGGCCCTCCACGAGGAACAGAAACATCGGGTTGTCCTGCTGCTGCCGCTTCAGCGTAGCGAGCGCCTCGGGGCCCTGCCTGAAGAGGAAGGCCGCCGTCTTCTCGATGATGACGCCCATCTTCTTCAACGTCGGCTGCGCATTGACAAATAAGGTGAGAAATAACATAATATAAAATGAATTAAATAATATTAAATAATCATTAAATATTTAAAAATAAAGGCAAGTAGGGTGCGCACGGTGACGACGCCCTCGGGCACGGGCTGCGGTGGCTCGTAGGGCTCGTCGACGTCCTCTTCGTCGCGCCGCTTGGTCTTTTTCTCATGATCGGCATCGGATTGCTGCTTGCAGGCCGCGGCCTCGTCCCTTCGCCGCTTCTCCTCCTCTTCTTCTTGGTCATCGAGCTTCGTCAGCGCGCTGTAGTCGAGTGGCACGAGGCTGTAGGTGGCCTGCCTGTCCTGCTGCATCTTCTGCCGCTTCATCTCCTCCTCTGCATGGTCATGTGGAGTGGAGCGCAAGGGTGACGGTGAGCTCACGATGAAGTGGAGTCGCGCAGCGTGGTAAAGCAGGACATCAATCCTGCTCAACAACAATGGCGGTGCTGGAGATGGCGCACTACACAACTCAACTTACTTCTTTGTCTCGTGATGACATCATCAGGGAGTCATACGAGAGCATCAGCAACAACTTTAACAGGAAGACTGAATCATCTTGGGACAGCATAGGGAGTGGCGCAGTTCTGCCGTGTCGTCAAAGACCCCGAACGGAATCGTTGCACACTAGGTTGTGAAGGAGCATGTATACCTTTGTAAACGTCCTCGCTGTGGAGGACCATGTCCCAGTAACGCTCCTTGTCCAGTTTCTTGTTGAGCTTAAGCTCCCTCTCATACTTGGGATCGCTTGGCTTGCGTGTGCGTGACAAAGTGTCCCATTTGCCCGCGTGCCGATCAAAGAGCTTTACATCGGTAAGCAGAGCACGGGCATCGTAGCGATCGATCAATAGGTCTTCGTTGCCCATCCAGGGAAGCAAGTGGTCACCGCGTTCAACCGAATCTGAGAGCTTGTCATTCCGGAACAGTTGCGATTCATACCCCATCACGACGAGTTCGCCCAAGAATTGTTGCTGCTTTTCAGCATCGCTGAGCGGTCTCTTGCGGGCATCTCGGCCCCTCTTGCGGGTCTCGCCTTCCAACGGCTCGAATGCATTGAAGAAGATACCGTCTCGCTTCTGCTGCATCTCATGTCAGGCGAGAAGAGCAAAGAGGGCAAAAAAGAAAAAGAAGAAACAAAAACATGAAAACACAGAAGATGGAAGAACACGAATGTAGTCACGCATCGTGTGTTTCCTCCGGCTCTGTGGATGAGCTGCTCATAGAAACGATGGATGTGGTGCTAAATGTACAGGCGGAGACGTCCTCCTTCGCGACTACCCCTTTTTCCGCGCCCAACAAGAGGAAGCGACCAGCCGAGTTGGCCGTTGCAATTGAATCTATTCGTTCCTCCCATCGTGCTCAGTTGAACCTCGAGAAACACGAAGGTACGTTGCCATTAATTCATATTTCGATTTTTTTTCATAGCTCACCAACGTCGTCTGCACCATGAAGAGGTGGAAGTGCTGGCAGAGTTTGCTACGGGCTGGGCTCGCTGCCGACGCAGCGACGGTCAAACGGGCCTCGTTCCTCGCAATAAGCTGTCTCTTCTCTCTCACGACGACTACGCTTCATCTCCCGCGTTGCCTCTTCCTTCTTCGTCATCACCGTCCTCTACATTCCGCTTCCCCTTCAGCTCGTCCACGACTCCCTTTTGTTTTCTCGCTTCTTCTTCGTCTACGTTTTCCTCTTCATCGGCAAGCACCAGCTCGCCTTTTACATCTTGTTCATCCTCATCATCGCTTTCCTCCTACTTCCCCTCTTCAGCCGCCGAGCCTACAAGTATGCTCGGTGAGACCGATCAGCTTCTGCATGGCCCTGAGGGCGAATACGAGCGGCCTACGTCAGACGTGGACCCCATTATCGGCTCACAGACGACGTCTTGGGGTCATGTCTTATCCACACCACCTTTCTCTTCCTCAACAACACTACAGCCTTTCCCCGTTCTTCTTTCTTCATCCACATTCTCGTCTTCTTCGTCGCCACTGCAGCCACCTCGGCAACGGCGCCGACACGGCTCGCGACGCTCATCGGCCCTGAGCTCCACCTCAACGTCTGCAGCCTCTGGGCGGTGCTTGTGAATGCGTTTTTTTTAATTTTTATTTTATTTTAAAAAATCAATAAAAAGAATTAAACAACTTTTTGGGGTTCAGTTCAGGACGCGATCAATGTGGCGGGACACGGTCTCTGTGAAGAGCTTGTTGGTCGTGCGCCTGCAGTACAGATGACGAACATGTGCCGTGTCTTAGACAGGTTCCACCAGGAAGAGAGAGAGACGGGCGATACGTACACGCTCAGCTCCACGTTGGAGGGAGAAGCGACTTTGCCATGAACCAGTACAAGGTCGTTGCCGCCGATCAATCGAGCGCACGAGATGGCCTCCGCACGGATGGTCTGGATGTGGTGCAGGTTGAGCTGCGTCTCCATGAACTGAACGAGCTGCTGGATGGTGGTGATGGCCGGCACAAGCTTCTTGATCTTATTGGGCTGTCCGTAGGTGCCCCACTTCTTCCCGTACTCGTCCGTCGTCATGGAGAATGGCCTGCCAATCATGGTCAACACGTGCATAAGCGGCTGACGCACACAAGCGCGAAAGCGTACCGTAAAAGCTCGGTGACGTGGAGTGGCAGAGTGAACTGCAGCCGCTTAGGCTGGTTCCTGTCATTCGTGTAGCTCGCGTTGATCTGTGTTTGCCAAAGGATTCGATTTTAAAATAAATAAATAAAACAAATAATGAAACAAATAAAACGCGGCTGAGCACAATAATCCCGCAAGAGATGATTTCAGGAAGGACAGGGCGGGCACCTTGAAGTGTAGACCGACGCCGAGCTTGACAAAGGTGAGGAAGGCGCATAGGGCAATGGTCGACTGGCCGGTAAGGCGGGTCAGCCGGAAAGTGCCGCGGAGGGCGCCTCCGTCCTCGACCGGCGAGGTGGAGACGTCAACGCCCTCCACGCTAACGAAGCGTGGCTTCACGTTGTCGGGCACCTCAATGGTGGCGGTGATATTGCTCTGCGCTTGTACATTCAAATTGCTGATAAATAGCACCAACACGAGCTCGTTTTCCTGTGATGGCGACGTCAGCAACAATTGAATAATAAAAATAATAATCGACAAAGCCCGACCTTGTGGATGAAGTAGTGCGACGCGTGGAGGGTGCCATCTTCGCTCAGGACCTTGTTCGTGCTTGGGCTCCGCTTCCACGGGCCAGCACCTGTTTGAAAAATAGAGGTTAATATAACGTTAAAATAATATAACTAAAAGGTAAAGAAAATGACGAATGGAGAACCAATGTCGCGCAGGAGGTGAGGCGGGAAGTTGAAGTTGGTGAAGTCGAGGTTCCCGTTGTGCTTATGCGACATGATCAAGGCCGGAGCCGGTGTCGCCTGAAGTATATCGTCGCTTCTCGACCGCTGCGCCGCCGGTGAAGCGCCACCGCCAGGAGTCGTCGCGAGGTTGAGCCCGCCCAACAGGTCGTCGATTGAGGCTGAGCGGGCCGGCAAAAGCGCTGAGGTGGCCGATGACGTTGATGATGCTGCCGGAAAGTCGACATCAATGAGCAATTGGCTCGACGAGGACTGCACCGGCGAGCTGAGCAAATCGCCCGCGGGCTGGTCGTCAAAGTGGGGCAGAAGCGCCGCTGTGGGAGCGCCGCCTCCGGAGCCGGTGACAGAGGGCGAGAGCGGGGGCGACCGGAGGCCGCCGGCAAGCTCGTGCGATCCGCCGGAGGTCGGATGCATCTTGCGCGTCCTTGAAGCGCTGCGCAGCGATTGGGCGGCCTGCTCTCCGCTGCCGTTGGAGGTCGTGACAAGACCGGCAAACAGACCCTTGTCCTCCCTCGAGATCGTCTTCTCCGCAAAGATCGACGTCTTCTCGGTCTCGCGGTCGCGCTTCGTCTCGGAGAAGCCGCCGCTACCCTCCCTGCGCCAGCGACGTACAAGCGTGAGAAACGGACCGTCAACAGTCTGGCCAAGAAGACGTACGAAAAGAGGGGCTCGGTGGACGCCGGAGCGGCGGGCGACGATGCTGGGGGCAGGTAGCCAGCGTCGCTGCCGCCAGTCTTGGCCGGAGCGGCGGACGCGGTGGGAAGGTCGCCCTGGTATCCTGCCTTTGACCACTTGCGCGGGCCCGCAGGCAAGCTACTGCCGCCAATAGTGCCGATGGTGGGCGAGGCCAAAGTCGGCGGGGACGCCGCCGTCGCTGCCGGAGTCGCTGCAGTGGCCGCAATCAACGGGCTCGGCGTAGGGAGCAGCGCCCGCGGAGCCTTCGGCTCGGCATACTTTTCGAACTTGAGCTGCTTTCGCTCCGATTTCCGTGACGGCACTGAACAAGATTGTAAAAATAAGCCACAGAGCTTGTTCACCACCGAGAAGCTGCAGTGATAGGAGAGGAGCAGGCAAGAGGAAGCGTTCGTCGGTACCGAGCTGCGCCTCGCCCGAGAAATCGGGCCTGTGATCCGGGCGGAGGTAGGGACGGGCGCCGGCGGCCAACTGGGTCTGCACAAAATCGTCGAGGAACGACATGCGCTCGTCCACCAGGATGTCCTCGCAACTGAGGACCAGCCACAAATGGTTGTTGAGGAATGAAATAATTTGCAAATCGGGGTGTTGGACGATTGCATGCATTCATGATGCGCTCTGTACCTGGCGTCGATGGGCAAGACGTGGCGCATTACGTCGGGAACGCCGATGAGGGCTTCAAACTCGTAGCAGCGCTACGTTTGGAGGAAGACACCACAAGAAGGCCTGTCAATCCACTGAGCTGGCCTCTGATAGCACGCAAATGAAGGGATACCTGCTGAAGGTCGATGTGGCGGGAGCGCTTGTACTTGAAGATGGTCTCTTCGATGGACGGCGGGCAGTGATTCATCTGCGCCACAAGCTTCATAAGCCCCGTCACGATCCAGCATCGGGTCTCGCTGCCTGCTCACGAGCAGATCGCCCGCCCGTCATCCCCATTAGTGTGGCTCTGGCGCGGCGAGTCCACGTCAATAGTAAGCTGTGTGAAGCGCACTCTGGTGGGCTTGCTCGAGAAGCAGGAGAAGGCGATCGGCGATCTGGTTGAGGGCGTGCGTGGGCGAGAGGTAGCCGTATTCGGCGAGAACCCACACGGCAAGCTGAACGAGCACGTCGGGCACGACAGGCTCGCGCTCGAGAATGTCCATGAGCTTGGTGACGGCGTAGATCCGCAGTTCCTCGTCACCGTGCGCATCGTCCACGCCCTCAGCGATGAGCTGCATGAGGTTGTGCGCGATCTCCGACCGCACGAGGTCACCACCGAGCAGGAACACGCGCGTCATTGTCTCGATGAACCACTCGTTGTTGGGCGAGAACCGCTCGGCCAGCTGCGTGATGCGCGATACGAGCTCCGTGCGCAGGTGGAGGTCGGAGGTCGTAGCCAGATGGTCGATCATCTTCTGCGTGATGACCTCCACGTTGGCCGGATTCGTCATCTTGTACAACAGGTCCAGCGTCTGGGACAGGGGAGACGTGAGCATAATTATTTAGGCTGAAATTAAATTGTAATTTAAACCAAAACCGCACCTTGCGCTTGAGGGTGTCGTCGGGAGAGCGCAGACAGTCGACAACTTGCATCTGGTGGCGCTGCACGTATCTGGCATCGATGGTAATGATCATGCTCAGGCCGTCGATGCCCATGTACTTGAGATTGTTGCTGTGCATACAGTGGGGCACAAACGTGAGTACGCGGAATCTCATCAATAAGAGGGGCCTCACCTCTTGCTGGTAATGAACAGCGAGATAGCGTTGGCGGCGACGTCGAGCAGGGCCGGTCTGGGGTAGATCGAAGCGATCGTCTTCACGCACTCGTAGACCAAAGCTGCATGCGTGGACACAATAAGGTCCTCCTCCGTAAGAGTTCATTTAAAGGAGAGCATACCGTAGGCGGCGTTGTTGGTCGTGGGCTGCTTGATGGTCTCCAGCAGCGAGTCATACATGTGCTCGCTCACGCGCTTGTCGTTGGCCCCGAGCAGGCCCAGGAGGCGGATGAGCTTGATCTGGATCCAGGGCGCCGGGACGTGGTGGTACTCGTAGTGCTTGGGCAACCGCTTCTGAACGATCTGCTTGAGGATCGACACGAGCGTGGGTACGATGTCCTTCCACACCCGCGCGTCCTTCTGTTGTTCGACAAGAACACAATTGAGCTATCAGCTTGAGCGCCAAATGTGGACGTTGGTGAAGTCACTGACGTACTCGGACGAGATACTCGAGGAGATTGAGCGTGGCGCCCATGACGGACGGGTCGGCATCGCAGAGCGCCCTCCGGACCTTTTCGTGCAGGTGATCGACACTGGTGGGCGACAGGAGGAAGAAACGCAGCAACGCCATCACGGCCTTCTTGCGCACCACAGCCCTGGAGAACATCGCCGTCAACGGATCCAAATACGCGCATCCACGGGTGTGGCTTATGTGGAAGGGTGGTGAGAAAGTACTTGTCGTGGAGGAGCAGTTCAGTGACGAGAGGCAGCACAGCCGGGATGGTCTCCTCGCTGATGAGGTGCGACAGCGCCGTGAGTGCCGCGCACACGTGCAACTGGTTGGTGCTGCTCAAGTCCTGCTCTCCGCCCGAGGGACAGAGATAGAGTGAGAAGGAGAAGAAGACAAATGTGAACAAGCATCAAAGTGGGAAGCGGCACCCGCCGAAGTGAGCTGATGAGGAGGATGAGGAGCTCGTGGTCGCGATGCAGGAACGACGCAACGGCAATGTAGCCCACCCACTTGTCCATGAGCTTAGACTGCTGGGTCATGTTGATGGCGTGGATGTAGCCCCACGACACGTCATGTCCCAGCATCTCGCAGTACAAGAGTCGTACAACGTATTCCCTCATGTGTTTCTGTTTTCCGCGGCAGAGTGTGGATCAGCTGCACTGCCGGCAACCCCCAACGAAGTGAAGGAGGGAAGGATTTGTGTACAGCATTGTCGGGTTGCGTAATGACGGAACGAAGCAATTTGATCTCTCTTTCAATAATCAAATCTTCCTCCTGTTGGTACGGCAGGGTTAGTCAAGGCAAGGTCTACGAAGCTGAGAAGCAGGGATAGCTTGTACGAGTTTGGATTTCGCCTCGCCGATGCCCTTGATTAAGTTGAAGAAATCGCTGCTGAGCGCTCCGCCGCCATTGGTGGTGAACTGCATCTGCATGAGCGAGCTCAGGCCCTGCAACGTGTTGCCCAGACCCAGTTTGCCCAGGCCCCCATCCTTTTTGCTCATCTTGTCGCGCGACCGCAATAAAATGAAATAAAATTAACTTTAAATGAAAAGAAACGTTTTACTTTGAGATGATGGTGTAGTTTTGTGTTTCGAGCATCTCCCTCACCTCCTCGTAGCTCTTCCCAAGTTCGCAGCAAATCTCATCAAACGAATGGCTGCCATCCACCAGACTGCAGGTCATCGAACTGGTTAGGACTCACGGCCTTTTCCCAAGGCATATGTAGGGAGGGGTGGAGCATACTCTCTGATGTGCTTGGGCAGACGGCTTTTGGGCTGGCCCGAGGCGAGCAACGGATTAGGCGGCGAGTAGAGCGGGTACTTGTGCACTCGTCGCAGGAAGCCATTAACCAGCCCGAAGGTGACCAGCTTCCTGTCGTCGATGTTGAGCGATCGGGTGTCGTTGTCCAGGCAAAAGTCTCGGAAGGTGACTGCTGGCCGCAGCCCGCAGTAGAGCGCAAAGATCTTGGCAAAGGGCGGTGGCGTGGTGCCTGCAGCGTTGTGTCAACAAAGAAGACTCCAAGCCACAGGGGCGGAGGCTTATCGCCGTACCGGGCACGCAGACGTAGCGCTGACACTCTTTCTGCATGGCCACGTTGTTGTAGAGCATTTGAATGCGAGGCGTGCACACGTAGACGTTGGAGAACTGGAAGATGTCGATCATGGTGATGCACTCGTAGTACAGGAGATGGCGCATAACTTCTCGGATCAGATCGATGTGACATCCGCTCTCGCTTGCGATTCGCTTCACATAGCGTACGCCGTCGATGTATGGCACGATCTGCACAGGTTAACCTCCGTTTAGTATTGGATCGAGCCTAAGAGAGGGTCATGAGGCAAGCAGCACCTGTTGGACGGTGAGCTCCCAGTCTTTGGTCATGAGCGCATCGAGATCTTTGATGCGCACAGGTACCTGGTGTGCATAAACCTCCGGTGGTGGCGGTCGCTTAGGGAAAAGCCGCAGGTAGATGGTGTTGGCCTCATCTGCATTAAGAATAAGCGTTTAGGTTACATGTGCGACAAGAACACAGCAAACCAGACTACCAGAGTACTGGTTTGAAGTACCGATGGGAATACAACAGGCGCCACGGCTGTTGAGGGAAGTCCATATCTGCTCAAGCAGCTTGCGTAGTCGGTCGCCAGTGGCGGTGTGCGAGAGAAACTCGCTCTCGCACTGCAGCGCGAGTGAGATGAGAGGCGCACTGGTGCTAGCACGCAGGCTGAAAGCTAGAACATGTACCTCGAGCGCAATGAAAATGTTGGCCAGCTTGCGCAAAACGGGCTTGTAGACAGCCACGTCGGTGTCTGGGTCGAAGACAAAGCACACGTTGAACCTGGTTTAATCAAGGCATGAATAAGCAACGAGGAAATAGACCACATGAACGTGCAAACGTACCAGAGAGCGTTACGAGCAAACTTGTTGTGCTCCAAACAGACGGGGAAGCCCATCACCTTCAAGCCGCATGCCGTTCTGCCAGTAAAGGCGTAAGTACTTGCACTACAGGGAGTTTGAAAACTCTCAGAGGAGCGTACAGAGAGATGAGCTTGCCACACAACTGAGGCTTGGTGATAATGTAATCGGTTATGGCTTCGAAGCCCTCTTTGCCTAAAGTCCTGCCAGTGCGCACTAAATCAAAGATTTGAAAAATGAAAACGAAAACATGCACTGCATACCCTTCTGGCACCTGATGCGAAAGCTTGGGTCCTGCTATGGGGTCAAACTCACTGTACAGGACCGCCCGCAACATCGCACTAGGTCGGAACGCGGAACCGGCTGCAGGACCAAGAATTTCTAACCTTTTCTTCCTCTGGCCAACCTGTTTTCTTTCTCGCTTTCAACTCCCGAGATCCAAATTTTCGTGTTCTATTTCGTGGTTGGGCTGGCGAAAGCTTTGTTTTTCACCACCGGCAATACTATTAACGGGGTGCTCCTGCCTCATCGTCCGAACAGCTGGGTGATCTTGCCACTTGGACTGCCCTGAGCCTTGCCGGCTTGCCCTTTGCCACCTAGCACGCTACATTTGGAAACCGATAATTTGCTGCATTTCTGCAGAATCGCGTGATGGATGAGAGAAGGGCCAGCTTCGTTGCGGAGGATGGCCGTCGTTCCTCCGCCTTTCGTGGTATCCCAGCGGTGCGGATTCGCTTGTGCACCTGCCCTCCGTCCGATTCTTATTCGGAAAACACACCCCTTTCTCGTTTCTTGTGCAGCTCGAGGGATGGCTCTTTAAAAAGGGCGAGAAGGGGCTGGTGCGGTCCTACAAGCACCGTTGGTTCCAGCAGCGTGGCAACAAGCTCTTCTACTTTGCCAACCAAGGTACTACTTTCATTCCGCTGAGCACAAAAATGAGCGCGCTCAATTTGACCCGGCGGACAGGTGATAAGGAGAGCCTTGGCTTCGTCGACTGCACCGAGATCACAGTCGTGCGCCGCCAGGGCAAGGCAGCCAACGTGCCAATCGGTACGCGACCCCCGCCTGGCCTGTGTGCCTCCACACAATGTGATGGCACCATAATCGGCTCAACCGGCGTCATTTTTGCAGTGCGGAAGAGGGACTCGCTCAGATTGGCCACGAGCGCTCCCACGCCACAAGGCTTTGGCTTCGAGATCATCACGCCCAAGCGGATCTACGAGCTGGCCGCCACCTCGGAGGAGGAAGTCGCTTACTGGGTACGCACCATCAGCCAGGCCGGGCCAAGCGGGCAAGCAGCGTGCTGACCTCAATGCCCATCCGTCGAGCAGGTCGACGGACTGAACCTGTACCTCAGGATCGAGGAGGAAAAGGCCAGCGCGCTCGACGAGATCGACGCGCGGGATGAGGAACTCAACAGTGTGAAAAAGATGTACGGCGTATGAATTCAATTCGGCTGCCGCAACAAGAAGAGAAAGCTGACGCGCGCCCCACGGGCTTGCGGCTTGCGGCATGCAGGGCTGAGAGGCAGCAGGCCGAGATGCAGCGTCATGTGTCGGAGCTGAGGCAGCGCCTCAAGGAGCGGGAGGCCGAGCTTGCCGAGCTCCGCCAGCAGAACGAGGCTCTGCGCGTCGGCCGACGCCAGAGCCGCGGGGCCGTCGACGAGCGAGCCGCCCAGGACAGCGGCAAGGACAAGAAGGACGATGCCAAACCCAACGAAGCCGATGCCAGTGCGAGCGGCGACGAAGCGCTCAACGAGGAACAGCAACAGCAGCCGAGCCTTGAGCTCGCCCAGCTCAGGGAAGCGCTGGCGATGCTGAGCGAGGAGAGCGCCCAGAAGGAGAACCAACAAGCCGAGC
This sequence comes from Acanthamoeba lenticulata, assembly GCA_002179805.1. Taxonomy (NCBI): domain Eukaryota; phylum Discosea; order Longamoebia; family Acanthamoebidae; genus Acanthamoeba; species Acanthamoeba lenticulata. The sequence goes on from NAVB01000608.1 coordinate 35,169, forward strand.
TCCGCGCGCAGATCAAAGCCAAGGACGAGCGGATCGCCTCGCTCGAGAGCGCCAGCGACGACCACCAGGCGGAGTCCCTTCAAGCCGAGCCTCATCAGGACCTCGAGTCGACGTCAACAGAGGAAGTGCCAAAGGGCGACGACAAGCAAGCCGCTGAGGACGAGAAGAACAACGAAGACGAGAAGCGTCGCGAGGTCGTCGCTGAGCTCCAGGAGAGACTGAAGCAACGTGATGGCGAACTGGACGCGATGAAGCGCGAGCATGAGACCGTGCAGGCCGAGCTGCAGCGTAGCCAGCGTGAGCTCGACGAGCTGAGGCAGAAGCTCCTCGCGGAAGAACAGGAAAAGGCCCAGGAAGCGGCCAAGGCCGCTCAGCTGGAGGCCGCCGACCAGGCCACGCAGGCTCAACTCCACGAGACCATGCAGGCCAAGCTGCAGGAGCTGCGCGAGGAGCTCGGCCGTCAGGTTGACGAGAAGTCCCAGGAGGCCGAGGCGCTGCGGCGCGAAAAGGAAGGCCTTGAGGCCAAGCTCGACGAGAAGGCCCAGACCGTGCAGGAGCTGATCCTCGCGATGCGTAAGAAGCAGGAGCGCGAGGTCGAGCTTCAATCGACGATCGATGCCCGCGACGAGGCTGTAGCGCAGCTGAGCGCGCAGCTCGAGGCGCTGCAAAAGCAGGCCGAGGACGATCGCACCTCGGCCAAGCAAGAGGTCGAGTCCCTCCGAGCGCTGGCCCAGACTAAGGACGAGCACCTGGACGAGCTTCGAGTGGCTGTAAGCCAGCGCGACGTCGAGCTAGAGAAAAAGGCCGATGAGATCGCGAGCGCTGTGCGCGACCTCGACGAGTCGGCCGAGGCCAAGGCCGCCGTCGAGTCCGAACTCGCTGCAGCCAAAGAGCAGGCGCGCCTCTATGAAGGCCGGCTGGCTGAGGTCGAGCCCGAGCTCGAGACCGAGCGCGCCGAGGCGGCGACCCTCCGAGCGGAGGCTGCGCTGGGGGCGAGGGCACTCGACAAGCTGCGCGAGAAGCTGCAGGAAGCCGAGGCCCAGAGCGTGACCATGAGGCAGGAGCTCGGCGAGCTCGAACGCGCCAAGCGTGAGGGAGAAGCCAAGATCGAGACGTTGTCTGCCGACCTCGCGCGCGGCGCCAGTGACTCAGAGAGCCTGCATGCGGCGCTGATCGACGCGCGCGAGCGAATGCGCAAAATGGAAGACGAAGCGGCTGCGCTGACTGACCAGCGCGCCGTGGCGCTGAACGATCTCGAGCAGCAGAGGGCACAAAGCGCCGAGGAGGCCCGAGAGTTGAGGGAACGCATCGACGAGCTCGAGCGAACCAAGAGCCAAAGCGAGGCCGCCGCTCAGCAGAGCGGCGTCGAGTGCGCGGCACTCAAGGCCGAGCTCGCCCAGGCCCAGGCGGCGCACAGCCGAGAACTGAAGGAGCTCCACGCAGTGCGTGAGCAGAGCGAGGCGCGAGTGACGGCGCTGGAGGCTCAAGTGGTCCAGCGCGATGCCGAGCTTGAGCGAGCCAAGAGCGAACGCGAAGGCCTCTCGGCCGACGTCAGACAGCGCAATGAAGAAATCGCTCAACTGCGGCACGAGATCGAGGCCAAGGCCGAGAGCCAGGCCAAGGCCGAGGCCCTGGCGGCTGAGCTCAGGCACGAGTTGAGCGCCGCGAGGGCGCAAGCCGAGGCCTTGGGCGAGCAGGTTTCGAGCAAGGTGCAGGAGTTGATCGCGGCCGGAGCCGAGGTTGTGGCCCTGACGGCCCAGCTGACGAGCGCCAATGTACGAGCTGACGAGCAGGCCCAGCTCGTCGAGGAGCTGCACAAGTCGTTCACACAAGAGCGTGAGCATCACGAGGCGCAGCTGGCCCAGCGTGACGCCGCGCTGGAGGCCCTCGAGCGAGAGAAAAGGCAACTTCACGACGAGGTTATCGAGCTCCGCACAGATCTAACGCGAGTCAAGAGCGACAGTGAAGGCCTCGCGAGTGACATCGGCCAGCGAAGCGAAGAGATCGCTCGACTTCGACACGAGATTGAGGCGCTGAAGGAAGCCAAGGCCGAGAGCCAAGCCAAGGCTGAAGCCCTGGCGGTCGAGGTCAGCCACGAGTTGAGCGCCGCACGGGCACAGGCCGAGGCCTTGAGTGCGCAGCTCGCGAGCAAGGCGCAGGGGCTACTCGCGGCCGAAGCCCAGATGTCGGCCCTGAATGACAAGCTGACGAGTGCCAACATGCGGGCGGGCGAGCAGGCCCAGCTTGTTGAGGAGCTGCGCAGGTCGCTCGCGCACGAGCGTGAGCACCACGAGGCTGAGGTGGCCCAGCGTGACGCCGCGCTCAAGACTCTCGAGCAAGAGAGCTCCGAGAGGCTGGCACAAGAGCGAAAACAGCACGGCGAGGAAGCCGCTCAGCTCCGCGCGGACCTGGAGCGAGCCAAGAGCGAAAGCGAAGCCCTCACGGCCGCCGTCCAGCAAAGCGGCAGCGAGAACGCGGCACTCGAGGCCGAACTCGAACACGCCCGAGCGGCGCACAAGCGAGAGCGGGAGGAGGCCCAGGCACGCCTCGCCGCAGCGGAGCACAAGCTGGCCGAGGAGCAAGCTGAGTCGGCCGACAGGGCCCGACGGCTCAGAGACGAGCTCGACTCGACGTTGGCGCATGAGCGCGAGCTGAGCGAGGCGCGAGTGTCCGTGCTGGAGGCCCAGGTGGCCCAGCGCGACGCCGCGCTGGAGCGGGCCAAGAGCGAGAACGAAGGCCTCTCGGCCGACGTCAGACAGCGCGGCGAAGAAATCGGTCGGCTTCAGCACGAAATCGAGGCGCTCAAGCAGGCTAAGGCCGAGAGCCAAGCCAAAGCCGAAGCCCTGGCGGCCGACCTCAGCGCCGCGCAAGCGCAGGCTGAGAGCTTGAGCGAGCAGGTCGCAGCCAAGGCGCAGGAGCTCCTCTTGGCCGAAGCCGAGGTGGTGAGCCTGACTGCTCAGCTGACGAGCGCCAATGTGCAGGCTGACGAGCAGACCCAGCTCGTCGAAGAACTGCGCAAGGCATTTGGGCAGGAGCGTGATCATCACGAGGCGCAGGTGGCTCAGCGCGACGCTGCGTTGGAGGCCCTCGAGCGGGAGAGCGCGGCCAAGCTGGAGCAGGAGAAGCGACAGCACGGCGAGGAGGCCGCTCAGCTCCGCGCGGACCTGGGGCGAGTCAAGAGCGAAAGTGAAGCCCTTGCGGCTGACGTCAGGCAGCGCAGCGATGAAATCGTTCGGCTTCGGCACGAAATCGAGGCGCTCAAGCAGGCCAAGGCCGAGAGCCAGGCCAAGATCGAGGCTCTGGCGGCCGATGTCGGCGCCGCGCGGGCGCAGGCCGAGGCGCTCGGCGAGCAGGTCGCAGCCAAGGCGCAGGAGCTCCTCGGAGCCGGAGCCGAGGTGATGGCCCTGACGGCCCAGCTGACGAGCGCCAGCGTGCGGGCTGACGAGCAGACACAGCTCGTCGAGGAGCTGCGCAAGTCGCTCGCACATGAGCGTGAGCACCACGAGACAAAGATGGCACAGCGCGACGCCGCGTTGGGGGCGCTCGAGCAGGAGAGGAAGCAGCACGTTGACGAAGCCGCTCGAATCCGGGCGGACCTTGTGCGAGTCGAGAGCGAAAGGGAAGGGCTCACAGCTGACGTCAGGCAGCGGAGCGAAGAAATCGCGCGCCTGCGACACGAGATCGAGGCCAAGACCGAGAGCCAGGCCAAGGCTGAAGCCCTGGCGGCCGAGCTCAGGCGCGAGATAAGCGCTGCGCAGGCACAGACCGAAGCCCTAGGCAAGCAGCTCACGGCCAAGGCGCAGGAGCTGCTTGGGGCAGAAGCCGAGGTTGTGGCCCTGACGGCCCAGTTGACGAGCGCCAACACGCAGACAGACGAGCAGGCCCAGCTCGTCGCTGAGCTGCGAAAGGCGCTCGCGCACGAGCGCGAGCACCACGAGTCCGACGTGGCCCAGCGCGACGCTGCGCTGCGCGAGACTTCTGCCATGCTGGAGCACGAGAGGAGGCAACACGGCGATGAGGCCGCCCGGCTCCACACGGACCTGGCGCAAGTCAGGAGCGAAAGCGAAGCCCTGGCGGCCGAGGCCAGGCAACGCAGCGATGAAGTCGCTCGAATCCGGGCGGACCTGGCGCGAGTCGAGACCGAAAGGGAAGGCCTCTTGGCCGACGTCAGGCAGCGGAGCGAAGAAATCGCGCGACTGCGACACGAGATCGAGGCCAAGGCCGAGAGCCAGGCCAAGGCCGAAGCCCTGGCGGCTGAGCTCAGGCGCGAGTTGAGCGCCGCGCGGGCGCAGGCCGAGGCCTTGAGCGAGCAGTTTGCGAGCAAGGCGCAGGAGCTGGTCGGGGCCAGGGCCGAGGTGGCGACCCTGGCCGGCAAGCTGACGAGCGCCAACGTGCGGGCCGACGAGCAGGACCATCTCGTCGAGGAGCTGCGCAAGTCGCTCGCCCACGAGCGTGAGCACCGAGAGGCCGACGTGTCCCAGCGTGACGCCGCGCTGCGCGAGCGAGAAGCCCAGATCGAGGAGCTCACGGCCGCAGCTCGGCAGAGCCAAAGCAGCTTCGACGCGCTCAAGGCCGAGCTCGCGGAGACCAGCGCTCGCCTCGCGCAGACGATCGCCCAGCATGAAGACGAGGTGGCCGGCCTCAAGGCCAACGCCCAGGCGCAGCTCGAGCAGCTGCGGAGAGAGGCCGACGAGCAGCACCAAGCGCTGGAGGCCAAGGCCCACCAGCGCAACGCGGAGCTCGCCGAGATCAGGAAGGCGCACGAGCGCATGATGGAGCAGACGCGGCGTGACCTCGAGCGTGTCTCGACGGACCGCGCCAAGGAGACCACGGCGCTGCTCGGCGAAGTGGCCGCGCGCGACCGCCAACTGGCGGCCAAGGTCAAGGAATTCGAGGCATTCAATCAAGCAACCAAGGTCCGGACGGCCGAGCTCGAAAGCGAAGTGCAGCGTAGCCAGCAAAGGGCCGAGCAGGTAAAGCAGGAGCTGACGCAGGGCAAGGACGAGCTTCGGCAGAAGGAGAGCGTCGTCAATCAGCTGCAGCTCGACCTCGTGGTCAAGGACGATGCCCTGACGGGTGCGCAGAGCCAGGTCGAGGCCGCACGCAAGCAGCGGCAGGAGGCCGAGCAGCAGGCCCGCCAAGCCAAGGAGCGCGAGGCCAAGGCCCGCGACGAGGTCGAGCAGAAGGAGGGTCTGCTACTGGACGTCATCAAGGAGGTCGACGCCCTCAAGGCCGAGGTGCAGCGCCACAAGGCCATGAGCGCCGACGCCCGGCAGGAGCGCGACGATGCCCTACAGCGGCTGAACGAGGCCGACGCCCGCGCGCAGCAGCTGGCTGACGAGCTGGCTCGGGCCAAAGCGGAGCAGAGCGAGACCGTCGCCGGCGTGCGGCACGAGCTGGCGCGGGCCGAGGCCGAGCTCGCGGCCTTGCGCGCGCGAGCCCACAGTGGCGACAGCGAGCAGGAAGTCATGCCGGCGGGCAGGACGCGGGCCCGCAGCTCGACGGTGGGCCCGCCGAGGCCCTCGGCCGCGGTGTTGGCCGGCCGGAGGCTCAGCAGCGGCGCGGGCGCAGGCGAAGTGCACGCGCTTAAGCTGAACGTGATGGAGCTGATGGAGGAGAAGACGCGCCTCACACAGGAGGTCGAGGCCAAGCTCCGCGAGGCCAGCGAGAACGAGAAGCAGATCGCCGAGCTTCGCGAGAGCATCCGATTGGCCCAGGCTCAGGCCGAGCAGGCCAAGGAGGCCGCTGCGGCCTCGACGGCCGAGCAGCAGCAGCAGAACAGCTCCGGCGGCGCAAAGGCGGACGACGACAGCGTGCAGGAGCGCATCCAGGAGCTCGAGGAGATGATCGAGATGATGGAGATGATGAAGAGCGTATCCTATGAAGACGAGCTCATCAAGCGCGATCGCCAGATCAGCCAGCGCGAGGACGCCATCGCGTCGCTGCAGCGGACGGTGGAGCAGACGCTCAGGGAGAAGCAGGACCTGGTCATGGCCCTCAACAACACCAAGATCACCGTGCGCGAGCTCGAGCAGCGGCTGGCCAAGCAGGAGAGCGAACACGAGCGCGAGCGGATCGACCAGCGGAGCAAGGACGAGATCAAGAAAGAGGTCCAGCAGCTGTTCAAACAGCTCAAGGAGACCGAGGCCGAGGCGCGCAACAATGCGGAGAAGGCGCAGCGCGCACAGGCCGAGCTCGATCGCCTTCAGGCGCTACAGGCCGTCGCCACCACCACGCGTGATCGCGGCGGGAAAGAAGTGGAGGAGGAGGAAGAAGGGAACGAGGCGGAGCTTGGCCGCGAACTCGAGAAGGAGGCGGCCGCGCGACGCGAAAGCGAGATCCAGCGGCTGAGCGCGGAGCTCGACGACATGCGGCGAGAGCTGTTCTTCTCCACCGCCGTCGCCATCAAGCTCAACCTCGCCCAGGTTCGATTTTTTACATTATTTTAATGATTTATATTGTTGACTTCGTAATTACTTATTATATTATTATTATTCAAAAAAAAAATACAGAGCGGAAGGCAGTGCACGCAGAACGTGGCGGCGCTGTACGAGAAGTTGCTGACTGAGCGGATCGAGCACCGCCACTGGAACACGTGGATCCACGCGCAGCTCACAGCCTCCGCTCCGAGCCCAACCCCAATCCCAAGTCCAAACCTCAGCCCAAGCCCGATCCCGAGCCCACAACGCTCTCAGACGCCCTCCAGGTCAAGTCGGCGCTACTAATTCCTTGTTATTTATTTATTTATTTATTGATTTGTTTCAAAATAAAAAAAGAAAACTCAAGTTACGGAAAAACAGAAAAAGACACGAACTTCAAGCGCACACATCATCTCTCGATGAGCTCATAATTCCCGCAGATTGACACACGCATCTCAAGCGATTGCTAAAGATGAAGAAACGAGCAGGGCCAGCGCCGAGCGCAAGCAACAACAGCAAGAAAAAGAAGGCCGCAGCGCCAGCAGCAGCCCCGAAGGGCGTGGTGCGGCCGGTCAAGCGGCCCCGCAACGCCGGCGGAGCGCCGACGGGCCTCCGCTTCCCATCTGTGGCCGGAGTGACCTTTGACAAGACGCTCCGCCGCTGGGGAGCGAGCCCGGTCATCGAGCTCCCGCCAGAGGTGTGGGCTCTGGTCTTTGCCCGCATGCAGCACGACGCGGCCGCGCTCGTGGTGGCGAGCCACGTCTCGCGCGTGTGGCGCAGCCTCGCCCTGGGCGAGCTCCGGCGGTGGACCTTTGCCAAGACCAGCGCGGCCGAGCTCGAGCCGCAGCTGGCCTTTTTGCGCGAGTATTGCCCGCGCGTGGAGGTCGTCGAAGTGCGCCACGACGCGCTCAACCTGGACGAGCTCGACCACATGCTCGAGGCCACGCCGCGGGCCCACACGCTCGGCATTGTCGTCTCACCTCACACCGTGGCCCGACTCGGCCACGACGAAAAGGACGATGACGACAATGGCCGAGGAGGCAAGAAGAAGAAGCGGCCTCACGAGCCCAGACGCATGCCAGAGCAAATCCGATCGCTGGAGCTGACGTTTGTCAACTTGATGCCGACGTCGCGGCTCGCGCGGCTGTGGCGGCGCCTGCCGGCCCGGCTCGAGTCGCTCAAGCTCAATGGCCTGCGCTCGCCGCTGGGCGAACTCCTCGCCGAGGCACCCTTGCAGCTGACCAAGCTGCGCATGAAGAACTGCGCGGCCATGGACGACGCCGCGGTGGTGGCCCTCCCGCGCTCGCTCGTCAGCCTCGGCCTCGAGGGCGCCCGCGTGACCGACCGCGGCGTCAGCGCGCTGGCCGAGGCGCTCCCCGGCCTGAAGAAGCTCGACCTGAGCCGCTGCGTGAACGTGACCCAGGCGTCGATCGCGCAGCTCCCGCAGGGGCTCGAGTCGCTCAAGGTGGCCTTTTGCCAGCACGTCAAGGACGACGCGCTGCAGCGCCTCCCACCGGGCCTTCGCAAACTCAACTGCTGGGGCTGCGGCAACATCTCCAACGCCGGCGTGCGGGCGTTGCCCGAGGGCCTCGAGGAGCTCACGCTCTCCTTTTGTAAAGTCGACGACCAGGGCATCGCCGAGCTGCCCCGGGGCCTCAAGCACCTCGTCATCCAGTTCTGCTTCGGCGTCACCCTCAAGGCACTCCTCCGACTGAACCTTCAAATTTTTTTAATTTTTTAATTTTTTTACTCATTTACTTATTTACTTATTGATTAATTGCAGGGGTTGGAAGACAATCTGCCCGATGGAGTCTGCCGAGTCAACTTGGGGTCGCCCGACACGGCAGGCAGCTTGGCGGCCTACCCGCGCCTGGCGCGCCTCGTCACGACTCGACCGCTGGCCTTCCTTCAAGCCTGATCGAATAATTAATGCACATTTTTAATTTTATTTATATTCTAACACCACAAAAATTGATCACATCATTCAAGCTTGGTGGTGATTGGCGCATCCGCTCTCGGACAAGGCAATCACGGTCACGAGGTTGTTGTTGTTGACACGACGGAGGAGCCTACCTCGCCCGTCTTGATCCGGGGAAGAGGCGGAAGGCCCTTCCTCTAGAGCGCGCCCTGGTAGTCCATGGCCGACGAGGACGTCGACGTGGGGGGCGTGAGGCGGGACATGGAGGAGAGGCCCTTGCCGCTGGGGTCCCCCTCCAGCGAGGGCGTGTGGTCGGCCGAAGAGGACGAGGCCTGCCCGCTGATGACCATCTTGGCCTGCGCCATGAACGATCGCGGATGGCGAAGGGCACACGCCAGCTGCACCCACAGCACCAACGTGCTCTGTCCTCACGAAACAATTACAAAAAAATTGAAAAGATTAGACAAATAATTACAATAATTAAAAAAAAAACATGAATAAAGATATTAGAAATACTAAATGGGGCAAACACAGATCTGTGAGAACGAAGGAGGGGGCACGTGCCTTGGTGGTGCACATGGTGAGGAAGACGCAGGCTCCAGTCGCGAGCGACGCGATGATGGACACGATGAAGAAGGGGTAGTTGAGCCCGATGTCAAACGGGCAGTCGGTTCCCGTGAGGAGGCTGCATATGGCCTGGAGTGAGACGCTATCGGTGACTGAGTCAAACTTGGTCTCCGTGTGGACGCGATAGGCCAGATAAAAGACTGCGTCGTCGAGGATCATGACAGAAGAAGAAGAAGAAGAAGACGAAGAGGACGAGGTAAGAAAGGGTCCCTCCATGCGTGCGTGTGCATGTGCGGGGCTGCTGCACCATTGTTGAGCCAAACGAAGACGACAAGCAAGACGAGCCGGAGCAAGTTGACCAACTCGGAAGCGCGGCTGCGCTCGTAGCGGAGTTGGACCTATGGGTGAATGTGAGTGGGTGGACGTGGTTTGACGCCACAAGAAGAAGCTGGAGAGCTTTCCAGCGCGCCAGAAGGAAGACGCACGATGATGAACCGCGTGATGCTGATAATCATGAGGATGGTTCCCACCACGATGCAGAAGAGGACTGTGCAAAACCAAGAAAAGGTGATTTTTAACAAAATCGTTCGAATAATCGAAAGATTTTGATATAACTATCTATAATAAAATAAATAAATAAATAAATTATAGAAGAATAAATGGTGGGAAAAACGCGTACTCGGCGCCGTGTAGAACACCCAATCGACCTGAAGAGCAAAAGAGAAATATTGGACCCTGTTAGGGAGACTGAGGAAGGGAGGGATGAGGTTTGGGGGTCGCGACAACGCACCCAGCTCTCGTCCGGCGAGTATTGGATCTGGCACCAGGGCGCGATGCCGCTGGCCCCAAGGCGCTTCATCGAGAGCATCGCGATGAGGCCCGCCAACGGCACGCCCCAGCAGAAGACGTGGAACCTGTCCCGTGTCGATGTTGGTGAGGACAAGGCGGCGCGCGGCCGCATCAAGAAGAGGAGAAGGATGAGGACGCACGAGTAGTGGATGAAGCGGCTCCAGCGGCGGACCCAGTCGTGCTTGTGGAAGCACAGCATCAGGAAAATGTTGACGGTAACTGGCGCGATCATCAAGGACAAGCGTCAGTCCGCCGCCCTTAAGCAAAGCAAGATGAAGAGGACGAAGAGGAAGACGTCGCCGACGTACTGGCGAGCCACCAGGTGTTACAGGTGAGGCCAAAGTAGTAGGAGCCGATGGCCTGAATGATGCACACGACGCCCTGCCCGTTGTTCTCGTGGGCGTTCTCCATGTCGATCGCGATTGGGTTCGCGTCCCAGGTGCAGGTCGTGCGCTTGGGCCCGCCCACCAGCACGCTCAGGTTCATGCTCAGCGACACGGCAAAGGCTGACACGGCCAGCCACAGGATCAGGACCGCCGGATACCGCCTGGAGGACATCACCATCGTCATCATTACCGTCGTCATCATCACCATCGTGGTGGTCGGCCGTTCGCGCGAGGAGGTACCTCTTGGACGGGTTGAGGAGCCAGGTGATGATCATGACCAGGGAGAGGACCATGGACGGGACGGTGGTGATGTACATGGCCGCCACGCTGCCCCAGTACTCGGCCTCGCCGCCAAACAAGTAGGCCGGGCACTGCAGCACGCACGAGTCCGCCGGGTTGTCCTTGGGCGTGTAGGTGAGCGGATACGGGCAGTCGGCCTCGGAGTAGGCGACCTCGGCCGCGCCCGTGTAGGGAATGCACGCCGGGACGGCCATGTCGGGCAAGAACGCCGGGTAGGTTACGCCGTTGGACACCGTGAGGGAGTCGCAGTCCGGCATCAGGCTGGTGGCGTTGAAGGCCTGGACGGTGGACAGGCACTGCAGCCACATCTCCTCGCACACCGATCGACAAGGCAGCGTGACTGGAAGACGTCGTCACTCGGAAGCGTCAGCAACAACACCATCACCGTCGCCCACCTCTTTTTTGTCGACACGGATCAGTCGGGGAACACGCACCAGAAGGAGGAGGGCCAGGCTCGCACACGGGGAAGGAGACCAGGCAGAGGAGCTGCAGGGCCACCGCGCGGCACTCGGTCGGCACAAAGGCCCCAAAGAAGTTGGCGTAGGTGGCTGCCGCGGCGTCCGTCTCTTCATAGGTCTTTCGGTGTGGTGTGTGTACGGGAAGTGTTACCCGTTGCTGGCTTCTCGAGACAAGTGTTGTGAAGGGTGTGTGTGCGTACCTTTCCCAAAAGTAAGATATTGTGTCCGTTCAAGAACACGTCGCAGCGATGGTTCGTGGCTGGTGAGCCCTGTCATGGCGCCAACGAACGCAAGTCAATAGCGAGAAGCATCAAGACGCTTAGGAGGAACGGTAAGAAAAACATCTCCGGAGGGGATCAAGATACATAAAAGTAGCCAAAAAGCGAAGGCCGGGCTTTCGAAGAGGGGAGGGGGAGGAAAAACGAACACGAAAGGGGACGCAGGCTGTCTGTGCTGCTGCGAACACAAACAAGTTCGCCACAAGCAGGCTCACAACCACGACCCACACCAGCGCGCCTTGCATCTTCTGTCTGTGTTTTGAGGCTGTGGTGACAAAAAAAACCTTGGCTCCAGACAAAGTCGCCTAGGCAGCGAACAACCACTCAATCTGTGAAGAGACCAATGGAGAAGGGCCGTCACAGAATACACTATGAATTGCGTTACGCGGTGTTCGCTGCCGGAATGTCCCGCACACAGACCCACTGGGCGAAAAAAGGCGATCTAGGAAAAAAAGCAAAAACTGGCAAATTAAAACGGCCGAACGACAACTTTAGGCCGAGGGCGTCTTCCTCTTCTTCGGGGACGGCGAAGCGCCCGGTGTTCGCTGCTTCTTGGTGGGCGTGCTCTTCTTGGGCTGCTCTGGCGTCTTGGCCTGCTGCTGGTCCTTCTTGCCCTTCTTGGCCGGCTCTGGCGTCTGGGCCGTCTGCTCAGGCGCCTTGGACTGCTGCTGGGCCTTCTCGGGGGTCTTGGGCTGCTGCTTCTTGGTGGGCGTGCCCTTCTTGGCCGGCTCCGGCGTCTTGGCCTGGGCCTTCGTGGCCTGCTCTGGGGTCTTGGGCTGCTGCTGCGCCTTTGGCTCAGGTGTCTTCGCTTCCTTGGCGGCCTGCTTCTTGCCCGGCGTGCCCTTGGCTGGCTCTGGCGTCTTGGCCTGCTGCGCCTTCGGCTCGGGCGTCTTGGCTTGCTTGGCCTCAGGGGTCTTGGGCTGCTGCTGGGCCTTCTTGCCCTTCTTGGCCGCCTCCGGCGTCTTGGTCTGGGCCTCAGCCTGCGTCTTTTGCTTCTTGCTTGGCGACTGGGCCGTCTGCTCAGGCGTCTTGGGCTGCTGCTGGGCCTTCTCGGGGGTCTTGGCTTGCTGCTGGCCCTTCTTGCCCTTCTTGGCCGCCTCCGGCGTCTTGGGCTGCTCCGAGGTGGTCTCGGCCTGCGGCTGAGACTCGGACTGCACCTTCCGCTTCTTGCTTGGCGACTGGGCCGTCGGCTCGGGCGTCTTGGCCTGCTGCTGCTGACCCTTCTTGCCCTTCTTGGCCGGCTCTGGGGTCTTGGGCTGCTGCTGGGCCTTGGCCTGAGTCTTCTGCTTCTTGCTTGGCGTCTCAGGCTGGGCCTCAGAGCTCTTGGCGGTGGCCTCCGAAGTCGTCTTGGTCTCGGTCTCAGCGGGCTGCTCCGACGCCTTTCGTTGCCGCTTCTTGTTGTTCTTCTTCTTGTTGTCAGCTCCTTCCTTTGGCTGCTCGACGGCTTCCGACATCTCCGTCGTCGCGGAGTCGTCCTTGTCCGCCGGCTCCTTGGCCGCTCGCGCCTTCATCTCCTCGGCCTTCTTCTTGGCCTCGCTGAGCACCGTCGGCGCCACACTCGCCTGGAGAGTCGACGTGAATTAGCACAAAAAAAAAATGAACACACGAAAATAAGAACAATAAAAGGATAGGTGGTGGCGACGCACATAGCCAGCAAAATCGTAGTCAACGCCGAGCGCCTTGAGCTTCTCGCGCTTCTTCTTCTCGCGGTTCACGAGGCTCTTGACGAGCTTCGCGTGCTGCTCAGGCGTCTTAAGCCGATTCCTCCGCTGCTCCTCCAGCGGACGCAGGCGCCAAGAGGGGTAGTTACGGTGAGCGTGCTTGAACATGTGCGGCGGGATCTCCTTGGCCGGAATAAACTTGCACCGCAGGATTCGCTTGTACAGCAAATAGCCTGTTGTTCATGTGCAACAGTCAGAATAATGAGCATTCCAAGATAAATGTAGTTATAAGAGAGCATGTATGGGGGCGCCATCAGATCTTGGTGGTAAAGTCATCATGCTATGTTAAGAGTAGCAAATATAGTATGCATCATAGGCGTCATCCCAGCAGAAGGAAGAGGGGAGAGAAAATGTACCCTGCATCGTTTCGGCGACGATCTTGGCCACGTCTTGGTGGCGGAACAGAATGAAGGCGTAGCCCTTGGGCTGTATATCGGCGCCAGCAGTGTCAGCGGGAGAACAGCAGTTGGTAGACGAAAGAAAGAAAGAGAACTACATACCCGCCCGCTGCTCTTGCTCAGCGGCATAGAGATGCGGAGCACCTGCCCGAACTGGCCGAAGAAGTCTGAACAAAAAATAAAGTAGGAGGCTCAGCAAAAGGCCCTCTTCCCACGTGGAGCCCGTGGTACGCACTCTTAAGCTGCTCCTTGTAGAAGCCGTGCGGGATGCGACCAAGGTAGACGGCTCCGGTGCCGGTCAGGTCCAACTTGGGGCGCCGCAGGCGCCTCCTCTTGGCGGCCGGTTGGCGGTCCTTCTTGCTCTTGCTCTTGACTTGTTTGACTCCCTTCTCCTCCGTCTCCTCTTCGCCGTCTTCCTCTTCATCGTCCTCCTCGTCAGCATTCTCCAGGTCAGAGCTGATGTAGTCGTCGATCTCCACATCATCGTCGCTGCCGCTCTTGAGCGCGATGAAGTCCTCCAATTGCTTCGAGCCATCATCGGCGTTCTTCCCCTCTTCCTCGCTTTCCTCTTCGTCATCTTCGTCGTCGTCGTCACCATCGTCCTCGCCTGGGGTTTGCCTGAAATTCTGCAGCGTAGAAAATGAACAACAGTTAGATTTGATTGATCTTAGTGAATTAAATTGATGAAAATTAAAATTAAAATGCGAACCTGGAACGTCTCCCTCAGAGCTAGCGCGGCCTTGAATCGAGCAGATCCCCCTTTCTTGGCCACAAGCTCCTCGAAATCGCTGTCCTCGCTATCGCTGGGCAGACTAGCTTCGCTTTCCACATCAGAATCCGAATCTGCCTCAACGTGTTGGATTTGCGCAACCTCCTCCTCTCTCTCCTCCATTTCTTCCCACGGCTTCCTTCCTCCACGCTCTGACTTGGGCTTTCGCTGCCGAGGAGGGGCTGCAGCTTTCTGATCCTTCTTTGCCGGAGCGGCATCAGGCGCGCCCTTTCGCTTCTGGCCCTTTGCGGCAGCCGCGGCAGCGAAATAACGCCCTCCTCTGGCGCCCTTTGATCCTCGGCTCGACATGTCTAGGCAAAAATGAGGATTGTGGTTGGAAATCACCGGCAAAACACCGTCCCTGTTTGGCTGTTTGATGTCGACACAGAAAAACAAAAGAAAGAGCAAAAACCCTTCACCTTGGTCGGTTTTATCCCGCCAGGAGAGGCTGAGGCTTGTTTTGTAGCGGCCCGTGGTGTTTGGTTATTCTTTGTCTCTGTCGCAACAGCCCTACACAACAGCACCACCACATGTGACAGCAGTGGCCTCTTGCCCTCAAGCTTATTGCTGCCAAGGTACTTTGTCTTCCGTTATCCTTGTCCCACCAACCCGCACCAACTCTGAGTTGAAAGGCTGGTTTCGTGCCTGGTCAACATTAATTATGGTGCAAAAGCAAACGGAGGTCATTTAATATACTCCGGCGCTCACACACGTAGTGTCGGATTATGCCAATGTACCAACATTTCATATAATCTCTACTTTATTTGCTAATCTCGATTTATCTTGATCGTAGGGTCGCTTGCGCCAGTCCAGTCACACTCACAAGATGAGACTCCGATGCTCTTGTGGTGAGGTATGTTCTTACTTTTCGCTCTTCGTGGAGGGTCGCGACATGATGTCCAAAACTATAACTGTTGACGTCCTCCCGCATGGGTTGATGTAATGAAAAAACAATAACCCTGATCTTTGAGTGTGTTTGCTCGTTTTTGCACTGTTATACTGGTTCCTGACCTGTCTTATTAGCAGATCCGCCATCTCTGGAGACGAAACAATGCCTGTTTTTGCCGTGCTAAACACTTAAGGTGCGTCCGCACACCACCACACAGTTTCGCGCTACAGCGTCGGGATGTATTTTATATCAATTGTTACTAATGACTTCCTTCGGGATCTATGATAACAAACTAAGGGGTTTATCTGAACATTGCTGTCTTTCATTATCATTTACACTCTCCCTACTCTTGTGTGTGCATTCACTTACCACAACTGTGTGCTTTTTTATATGTGCAGGTTCGTGTACTGGCCCTCCCTGGCGTGCTCTTGTTCATGTGTGATGAATAAACAATGTTTTCAAAAAGAACATGACCAGTCGGGTTTCGAAACAGAAACATTGCAGCTTCGCTCACGAGCACACACTCAGGAAGTAGCGACGTCGTAGGTGACGCGGATGACAAACGAGCACCCCACGCATGAGTGGGTGTGTTCGCCCTTCTCGAGCGCCTCCTCGCTCACCTGTACGGGGTGTGGCGGGTCGATCATCACTGCACCACGACACGGGGTCGTCATTCATGTGGCTTCTGCTTACCTCGTACTGGTGGCCACACCGGCACGGGTGCGTGTAGACACCACGGTCCTCGTCGAAGGCCATGTCGTCCAAGTCGACCTCCGCGCCGACCGGCAGTGCGGCAACTTGGCCAGCTGGAAGTGGGCTTTGAAAGTCAATACAAGCTACGGCAGTGCTGCGACAAAAAGGAGTGAACGTACCGTAGTGGAGTGCATCGTAAGCGCTTCGTGTTTGAGGATCACTCAACACGGTCCACGCCTCCTGAATTTGTTGGAAGCGAGCGTTTCCATCTTCGAATGCTGTCGATGAAGAACCAGCCTGAGGAGCCAGCTTATCTGGATGCAGTGTGCGGGCTAATCGACGATAATTTTCCTTAATCTCATTCGAAGAGGCCTTCGGATGAACCTCCAGCACTGCATAGAGGTCAAGATCGGCGGTCTGTGCAACAAGATTCATTCCAAGTTGCCTTCCATCCGCCAGATTGAAGGATGAAAGCTGCTCGGATTTTACGAGGCACCAATCAGCGCTGATTCCTTGAATGGCCTTTTCTCTTTCTTTTTTTCGCGTCTTGTCTGATGCAAGCACCAACCTTTGTCCCCTTGGGCTTGTTTCCACCTACATGGAGCTGTTCTCACCACATCTTAATGGTACAACAAGAGAGTTATCATTTTGCACGAGGTGAGGCGATAGTAATCTTCCTTCTTTATCGCTTAGGGGCAGCACGGGATCTATCGAACACGTTTAAGCAAGCGCGGCAAGAGGCCAATGATAAAGTAGAGGCCATGATCGTGCAGCTTATCGCCGCCGCACCCACAGTACCGCCACCTCTTGTCCGGGCCTTGCTTTTTGTGCTCATCTTCTCGTGTGGCAGTGCGTCTCAGCAGACAAAAGGCAAGTGTCCGTCGGTTCTTTGCTTTCGGCACGGCAGCGCTGCGCTTCGTGTGGGTAGTGCTCCCCTTGCTGCCCTCGTAGGGCCCAGATCGCATGCTCACCCAGCGCTGCAATGGGCTTTGCCTTCTGCAGAGCCGAGTTCGGGCTGTGGGACCGCCGGTTCACGTGCTTCATGTGCCAGCGTGGCCACTGCGCCAAGTGCACCGCGACCTTATCGCACGCGTGCATCGCGGACGATCCGAAGCTCCACCTCCTCCTGGTCACCCTGCGACAGGCCAAGCCATCTGCCTCATCGTCGCCACGGCCACAGCACGAAGAGTTCGTGGTGTGCGCCAAGTGCGAGGTCGTCGTCACGCGGCAAGAAAAGGCGCGCATGTACAGGGAAGCCTTTGCCTGGGGAAGCAAGGAGAGCCCTCTGCGGCTCCTCTACGAGGAGCGCCTCACTCGCAGCCGCCGCACGGTGGAGAAGTTGCTGCCGCGCTACGCACGGCTGGTCGACGCCATCCTGTGCGACGCCGAGGGCGGAGCTGTGTTCGACCCGTTTGACAATCCCAAGGCCGTCGGGCTTGTGTCCGTCCACGACCACTCGTCAGACTTCACGCGCGACTACGACGCGGCGCTCGCGATGCAGGACAGCCTGGAGAAGGCCATTGCGCAGTTTGAGCGCGCCGTCAAGGAACTCGCTCGGCTACCGCCACTCACCGAGCGAGAGAGGTGCGTGACGGTCCTCTCGAGGGATGTCCTGGGCAGTTAACTCTTGGCCCGTGATGCTCACATCAGACCTGCTGCCTCTCTTCTTGGACAGGCAACTGCACGAGGCCATCAAGTCCTCCTGCGTGTTGTTGTCGCAGGACGTCATCCCCGCGTTCCGCGTGCTGTCCAAGGTAGGCTCCACCACTTTCTTCATCTTCATCATCATCATCATCATCATGATCTCTCCAGCGCGCCAAGAGATTGTTAAAGTCCTCCGATCTAAGCTGGTCGCGTCCCGCCGGGCGACAGAGGGTGGCGCAACTGCAGATGAACAAGGCGACGCAACTATACCTGCTGACGTACCAGCTCGTGTGGGAGGACAAGCGCCACGCCAAATTCTGGGCGCAGTTTGGGGAGTCCCTGCTGTACGCGCTCCGCTCCTGCTGCTGGCCCACAGTCCTTGACTCAAGCGGATGACCAACCTCGTCCGCAGGAACGCCCTGTCGATGATGAAGACGGAGCTGCAAGAGGTGGCGCGCAAGGCTGGCGAGGACTGGGACGCCTACAGGGCCAAGATCGAGGACTTTTTGGTCGACTGGGAGAAGCACAACACGGCCCTCCTTCGGTCGTTCCCAACTCGACTCTGCTGGGCGTGATGATGATGATGATGTGCTTTGGGCTGACGTCAGACCTCTCCTTAAGAGTGTCGGCGGCGGACCAGACAGAGGGAACCGTGCTGCGGAAAAACGTGATGCTTGTGAAGAAGGCCGTGAAGCAGATCGACGCGTCCGTGGGCTCTGCCAAGTTGCCGCAGACCAAGCGCGCCCTCTCTCTTCTATTGAACCTTCTCGAACGCACCTATGAGCAGTACACGCGATGACCTCGAGAACTTGGCGAGTTCTTGAAAAACAAATTTCAATAAAGAATAATAAAAAACAAATTAAAAATTGTTTGTCACTCTACGTGGCGCGAAAGGGCTGGGGCAAGAAGGTGGGTATTGCGCCGGTGTGTAGAAGTTTTCATTCACCGAGCATTTTCCAACTCGGCCAACCGGCTGATCGCCAAGAGGATGAATTTTTTGGAGCTTGTAAATCTGGTGCGCGATGGGTACCGAGAGGCGTCGCTGCCCTACAAAGAGACTCGCGAAGAGACCCTGGTGAAGTTGCCAGTCTTCACCCACTTTGTCGATCTGCTCCCATTCTATCCGGACTTCGGCAGCGATGGACATGACGTCTTCGCTGCTCTTGCCGGGCCGCCCTCGTCCGTCACCTCCCTTCTGTCGTCTTCCTCGCCTTCCTCATCCTTCCAGCGCGAAATGCGTCAGCACTTATGTGACAACGTCGTCCTCGAGCTCGGCTGCGGCTGTGGTTCGCCATCTCGTCAATGCCAGCATGCTTCGCATCTTTTATGCTTTGCAGTTCTGATGCTGATGAACACACGCACACAGGCGAGCCCGTGGCGGGCTACATCTGCTCGCGGCTGCACGGCACGTCGACGTCCTACCTCGGCATCGATCTCTGCGAGACGCAGATCCAGCTGGCCAAGAGTACGTCAGCAGCTGCGCCCCCGGCCCACCTTCCAGCACCACGCTGACCCGTTCTACACGCCTCCTGCAGAGCAGTATCCGGCCTTTGCTGAGCAGTTCCGCGTGGGCGAGATGTTGGAGTTCACGCGCTGCCAGAAGGACAACTCGTTTTGCGGGGTGCTGTCCCTCTTCACCATCTTCCACTTGCCCCGATCGACGCACATCGAGCTCTTCATGAACATCAAACGGTTCTTCCTTCCGCCTTCTCTCTTGCACCACACGCGAGGGAGCTCTCTCTCACCTGTCGCTGTTGCTGGACTCCAGAATAATGAAGAACGACGCGCCACTGCTCATCTCGGTCCCGGAGGAGGCCGGCGAGGGCACCTCCAACAACTGGCTGGGCGGCTGCACCATGTACTGGAGTGCGTGCTCTCTCTCTCTCTCTCTTTGTTATCCTTCTCTACGTGCGTGTGTGCTTGTCTCACATACGACATGGCACGACACGCGCGTGTGTGCGGTGTAGGTCACTTTTCGGTGGAGTGGTACGAGTTGACGCTCAAGCAGTTGGGCTTCGAGCTGATCATCAAGTACAAGGACGTGCGCGAGTTCCTGGGCAAGGAGGAGGTCATGTACTACCTCCTCTTCAAGGTCAAAAAGGAGGACCACCAGCGCGGTTTCTGTCACGCCAACGGGTCGTCCGACGCCAACAAGCTGACGCTCTGACTTTCTTCTCCTTCTTAAAGGTGATGATGAACTTGGAAAAGTCAAACATGTGGCGTTTTATGTACAAAGAAAAAAGAAGCAAAAACATGAACATGTCACCACACGAAGCAGGAAGGAGTCGTTGTCGTAGTGGTACAGGCTGGGAAGGGCGAGAGCGCTGTCGCTGTCGCGCTTCCTTGATGGATGGAGAGACAAGGGAAGAGTATGGGGCTTCACTTGCGCATGTGGGGCGCCTGCATCGTGCCTTCACGAACGCCACGGTCCATCTGGGGTCGCTCGTCCTTGAGCTTGCACCAGAACGAGCAGTACGTCTTGCTGCCGTCCCGCGACTTGAAGTCGCGCTCCGTCACCTTCTCGCACGAAGCGCAGACATGGCAGAGCTCATCGACCAGAACTGGCCGCACCTCCTTCTCCTCTACCTCTTCGTTCTCGTCCATCGCCTTCTTCTTCTGCGGAGCTTCCTTGTGTCCACACTCTTGCTTTTGCTTCTGCTTCTGCAGCAGCATGGCCTTCATACGGCGCATCTCGTCCATGTCCTCCTTCAACAGCGGGTACGACGGGGCGTAGGTGGGGCCCTGGTGGTGGAGGAGCACGTTCCTCTCCACCACGAAGTTGCTCTTGACGCTCAACATGTTGTGTGAGTATGCGTTGACGGTGATGGGCGTGTGATGAGTGGCGCGATGTGCTTAGTCTTGTCGTTTGTCGATTGAATGAAAGACGTGGATGAGCACAAAGCGCTTTTCAAGGTGAAGGTGAGGGCGTGGTTGTCGCCCAGACGTCGAGATCAGCACCTCGGTGGTCCGTCTGCTGTGCGACTCCAGATACGTTCAGCGGAGAGATGTTGGCTTTTCGGCGAGTTGAAGACCGACCCTCTTTGACAGGCATCGGTCACCGCCTGTCCCTCTCACGCTCTGGCGGGGTCGCCCGTCCGACAGAGGAGGAGCAAGTCTCGAGATGTCGCGGATTTGACAAACCAGATAACGCAGCTTCGGCGAACTTTCCGCAGAACATGGTGCGCCAAACCCCGAGCCAGTGGTGCCAAGCGGCAGGACTTGCACTGACTGGTGGCAACTTGTTCAACCATTTAAAGGAAGAAGCAAAAGTCCTGTGGTGGCCGAGTGAAAGATCCCAAAATAAAAAATAAAAAAGATTAAAAAAGAAAATGATAAAGGCAAAAGACCACAAGCAAGCTGTTGCTCTTTCAGGAAAGGTCTCGCTTCTTGAGGCCGTGAACAGCCCAGCGTCCGGTGGAGAAGAGCCACGAGTCTTTGCCAAACTCGCGGGTAAGATCCTCTTTTAGGCCCAGCGTGACGATGTCGCAGTTGTCGGGGTTGGCGATGGCGTCAAAGTCGGCCACCGTCAAGTGCAAGTAGCGCATCACGAAACACCTGCACGCAAATTGCGTCACCTACATGATGAAGAAGCAGAGGACAAGGCCTGGCGAGGGACGTCCTGCCGACCTGATGGTGAGGCCATGCGACACGATCAGAACCTTGACCGGTTTGTGCTCGCGGTTGGCCTTGCGCTCGACTTGTCGAATGAGGCTCTCCATGAAGATGCTCGTTCTGTCGTAACAGTCTGCCGGGCTCTCGCCGCCATTGAAGCGGTAGTAGAACCAGCCGTGCCGCTTGCGCTTGGCCTCTTGTGCCTGGAGGTCGTCGTACCCGTGGTCCACCTCCCTGGGAGTGTGTTGTGCAGGACACACACGCTGCATCAACGACTGCGCTATATGAAGAGACTCTGTGGGTAATACTCACCTGAGTCTCGGGTCCTCGCGTATGCGGTAGGGACAGGGCGTCCAGTCTTTGCTTCTACGTGCTACTTCTTCCACTTTCGCTTTCTCATCATCTTCAGGATCAGAGTAGGACACGTCGTCATCGAGTTCCTCGTGTTCCCCTGCTGGAGTGCAATCTTGCACACCACTACCCCTGAGGATTTCCTCCAGCGTCTGCTTCGCTCGGTGGTAGGGCGAGCAGAAGATGAGGCTGTCGTCGATGAAGTCGGGGCCGATGTGGCATCCAGCCGTGTGTGCCTGAGCGCGCCCCCGCGAGGTGAGTGGGATATTGTGGTCGCCCACCTCCAGGTGAGAAAGACTGCCCGTGTTGGCCATCGACTCGCCGTGGCGCACGAGCTTGATTGTTGCACGAAATGTCGCTGTCCATCGCAGATTTGCCCGATTCAGCTGACTGCACTGGGCGAGCAGAGGAGAGACTGACGGGAGGTGAAGGCAGGGTGGTCCATGTCCTTGCACCAACGACGCTCGTCGCAGCAGCATGTGAGGCCTGCCGTGTCTGGCCAGTTCTGTCCAACACACAAAACACCTTTTGGCCCAAATTTCTTCTGGTATGTAGTCATTTCTTGAATTTTTTAATAATTATTCACCTTGGCCGTTGAGCGCGGGTGGTGCTTGTGCAGCCACTGGCGGCCCTTGGGCGTGAGGAACAGCACGCGCGGGTGGTTGACGTTGTCCTCTGTTTCATCGCCGCGGCTCTCCAGGTAGGCTTCCCGTTCCAGCGTCATGAAGAGGTTGTTGAGCTTCTCGACCTCTGCGTTCCTCGCATTCTTCTGTTTCGCCCGCGCCTCCTTCCTCCTGTCCGCCTGTTCTTCTCCTTCATCACGGTTGTGCATGTCCTGTTGCTGACTCTGGGGGCTGCTCTTGCGCTGCCTCACGGCGAGCTTGCCATGGCTTTCGAGTTTCGTGAAGCCGAGGTCGATCATCTCCTGGGCCTTGCTGCCCATCAGGAGCTTGACGAGCTGGTCCTTTGTCGCGCCGGCGATGCCCACCACAT
Source organism: Acanthamoeba lenticulata (assembly GCA_002179805.1). Lineage (NCBI taxonomy): Eukaryota > Discosea > Longamoebia > Acanthamoebidae > Acanthamoeba > Acanthamoeba lenticulata. The sequence continues at coordinate 57,414 of NAVB01000608.1, forward strand.
CGCCCGACGTCGACGACGCGGTGGCCTGGTTGGCGCTTGGATGCGCTTTGCCGACCGAGGCCGCCGTCCAGCGGTAGATCTGAGTGATCCTCTCGCTGGTCTCGCGCACGGCCTCCATCGCCCAGGTCATGAGCGCGCGATCGGCGGCCGATTGCGAGCCGACAGGGAACGTGGCGCACACGTCGCACCGCCCGCACGGCTGCGGGTCGCGCTCCCCAAAGTAGTTCAAGATCCATTGCTGGCGGCAAGTGTCGCGCGATCGCACCAGATCCAGCATCGCCCTGAGATGATCGTCCCACCACGCGGTGTTCATTAGCGTCATGCTCATCAACACCAAGCATGCGCGGGAGAGCAAAGGCCTACTGGAGCTTCTTCTGCTGGCGCTCGCGGTTGGCAATGACCTCGGCGAGGTCGAGCTTGAGGTCTCTCGCAGCCACAAAGGGGCGCAGGATGCGCGTTCCTTTCACGCGAGTGCCCACGACCTGGAATCGCTCGATGTAGCCGTTGCTCTCTGGTGTCGACAATGTGAAATCAATACGAGCGCCTCTTCATCAGGGAAGATGGCGCCGGCCTGGGGGCACGTACCCAAGATGCTGACGCAGCGCGAGAGGCCGGCCTGATCGCAGCCGATCAAGTGGCTCAAGTCCTCGAGCGAGACCACAAGGTCCTCCGCCGTGAGCTCCTTCTGCTGGCGCTTGATTTGTCGCGTGCCATCTGCGTTCTCGGCGGCGTCGTCATCATCATTTTGCTTTGCCTTCTTGCGGGTCTGTGCTGATGATGCTGGATCATCCTCGGGCTCAGGGCCGGTGGTGTCGTCTTCAAAGTCGTCCCAGAGACCGATGTCACGCTCGCGCTCGCGCTCCTCGAGCTGCGTTTGGTACACCTGCAGCAGGCCGCGCCATGCGCTCTCGATGAACTGGCGGCTCGGATTGGCCGTCTGCGTCGGAGTGACAGTGGCCGGTCAGGCTTCACGGCCAGAGCCTTACAATAAACATGAATAAATAATGATTTTCAAAATAAGAACAAAGAGCGGACCTCAATAAAGTACTGCTGGAGCTGGATATCTTCCCGGTCGAAGAGGAGCTCGCATCGCGCAGGGAGCCCGTCACGGCCGGCCCTGCCCACCTCCTGGTAGTAGGCCTCGACGCTTCCGGGCACCGCAAAATGCAGCACAAACCGCACGTCCGGCCTGCCCGTCATCCACGTGTTGATGAGTTAACAACATTCCTGATGAAAGCAAGTGAAGAAGAAGAAGAAGAAGAAAAGAGCACTGACCGGTCGATGCCCATCCCAAAGGCGTTGGTGGCCACCATCACGTCGCACTGGCCCGACATGTAGCGCTCCTGGGCCTCATCCCGCTTGCGGTCGGACATCCCGGCATGGTAGCCCTCGCACCGCTCGTGGCCCCAGTCGCGCAGGAGCTCCAGCAGCTTGTCGACCGCCTTGCGCGTGGACACGTAAATGATGCCCTTCTTCATCTCCTGCACGATCTCCTTCATCCGCATCAACTTGATCTCGCTCATCACTTCCCTGTAGCCGCGACGGCGGCTCATCGCTGAGGTCCGCAGGTCAATAAGTATAAATCGAGCTTATAAATAAACTGATTTGCGTATTATTAAAAATAAAACACATAATTCGTAAAAAATTCAAAAAATTCAAAAATAAAATTGAGCGTACTTTGGGCCTCGCTGATGTGAAGCGAGAGGTTGGGACGGGCAAAGCCCTGGATCAGCTCCAGCGTGTTGGGTTGCATGCGCAGCTTGAGCTTGATGTCCTGCTGCACGTAGGGGCCCGCCGTGGCGGTGAAGGCGGCCACCACGGGCCTGCGCCCGCGGCCCGAGAACACCTGCTCCACTACGTTGCCCAGCCTGCACGTGCACAAGAGCGCATCATCAGATCCATCATCATCATCGCCACCACCATTATGGATCCTCGCTGCGCGGAATTTTCGCTGAGGGCTTGGAGACGCACCTCGCGCTGTGGGCCGTTGACGAACGGATGGACGGACCAAGGGCAAAGCCAGCGTCAGGTTTGAGAAGCCGATTGCGAGAACCACTTTGGGGGGAAGGTGAAGCGTACTAGTCTGGTCGGAAGTCGTGTCCCCATTGAGAAATGCAGTGAGCTTCGTCCACCGCGAAGAGAGGAACCGACATTCGAGCCTGCCCCATATGTGCATGAGGTCAAGCCGGTTCTCTTTTTCGAAAAAGAGAAACGTTTGTAGGCCCCAAGTACATACCAGAGACTCGACAAAGTACGGGTCCTTGAAGCGCTCGGGCGAGACGTAGACCAGCTTGTAGGCCCCGTGGACCATCCCATCGATGACTTGCTTCTGCTCGTTCCTCGTCTGGAAGCTGTTGACCGTAGCTGCTCGGATCCCTTTGCGCGCAAGCGCGTCGCATTGATCCTGCACTCAAAAAAGTGATTACTCAACGACTTCAAGACGAGCCTGGTGAACCAAGTCTAGCTCACCTTCATGAGGGCGATCAGAGGCGACACGACGATGGACACGCCAGACTTATGCAACACGCTGGGCAGCTGGTAGCAGAGGGACTTGCCGCCTGGCAGGGCACAAGTGCCACGTGAGCAAATCTGTAGCCCGAGTAGCGGGTGGGGCGTGACGAACCTCCCGTGGGCAGGACGGCGAGCGTGTCGCGGCCGCTCAAGATGGAAGAGATGACCTGTTCCTGTCCGGCGGTGAAGGAGGTGAAGCCAAAGTGCTTCTTCAGCTCTTCCTCGAGGTCGTGTGTGGCCTTGGTCACGTTCTCCGCGGTGTCAGTCGTGTGGTGTCTCCTCCATCGCACGCCAGACCAAGGCCCAGTGGTACCAACCCCTGCACGTGCACATGCCGCATGAGACGTGGACCATCAAATTGAAATCTTGTCATCATGATGCACACGTACAGAGTGGCCCTCTTTTTGAGCGGAGTGGGATGCACAGTACTGATAAAGGGAGCCTATTGCAGCGCCCTCGAGCAGAGTGCGGTGTACGCCCAAGCCAGAAGGCCGCACACCCAGCAGCCGCGACCGCAACATCAGATTTGCTTTTGTTTGCAGCGGTCTTATTTTCTTGTTTTGTTGTTAATTTAATTCTTAGAATAAATGGAACATGCACCGGTGCGGCAGTCAGGACCGCTGCGTGCTTCTGGACACGCGCTTCTTCTTCTCCCCGGTTCCGGTATTGCCGCTGCCGCTGCTCGAGCTACTGCTGGTGCTGCTCCGGCTCGTCGAGTTCCTGTCCTTCTTGGAGCCCGAAGAGGACGAGCCCAGCGAGGACTCGGACGAACTCTCCCTCTCTGCCGACCTACTACTGTGGCGGTCGCGGTCGCGGTCGCGGTCGCGGTCGCGGTCTCTGTTGTCCCGCTCGCGCTCACGATCTCGGTCCCGATCCCGATCCCGCTCCCGCTCACGGTCGCGATCCCGCTCACGATCGCGGTCGCGGTCCTGCTCGCGCTCGTAGCTGCGGTTGGTGGCGCCCAGCGAAGCAGGCGCGGACGGATTCGACGACTTGGCGGCCAGGCTCATGCCCTTCTTCGTGCGCTGCGTGTACCATTCGTCCGCCTGATGCAGGAAGCACCACGGTCAGCCCTCGCATGGGTCCATTAAGCTCAAGAGGAAGGGGGGGGGGCACCTTGATGATGCTCTGCGGCTCGGCGCCAGAGGAGCGGCAGTAGGCGACCACGGCGCGCTGGATCATCTCCATGAGGGCCGTGTTGACCTCCTCGGCTTCACACTTGAAATGGGCTGCGAGCAGCATCAGGTAGCGCTGGTCCACGATGAACTGCTGGATGCCGACGACGCCAAACTTGGCCGGGCCCGAGGTCTCGGCCTTCTCGAACGCCCAGAACTGCGTGTCCCCTGCATTGCCGCGCCGCCGCGTGTGAGTGCGCCGAGCAGCCGAGCTTGGGCTCAGGGAAAAAGGGCCACCGTACGGTTGGCGAGGAGGGCGATGATCTTGGCCATGATGGCCGCGGCCAGGGGCTGCGCGCAGGTTTCGTCGATCTCGTCGCCGATCCAGTCGGTCAGCTGCCGGAGGTACTCAAATAGCCGCACAAACTTGCCCGATGGGCCGTCGACGTCGCCGCTCGTCTGGCTGTAGTCGGTCTCGTTCCACTTGAGCTTCTCAAAGACGATGTTTTGGGCGCGCGTGTCGGCGAAGGACTGCCACACACGCTGCTCGGCCTTCTCGACGGCCAACTCGACCGTGGCGCTCCGCATCCGCGTCTGCTCCTCGTCTCGTCGCTGCAGAATGTGTGGAATGAGCTCGTGAAACGAGGGCAACGCCCATGGCATCACGTACGTAGAATTGGGCGAGGGCGTAGGGTAGCAGTCGGTGCACGGCGGTCCGCGTGTTGAGGAGGATGGCCAGCACTTGCTTGTCGTTGAGCGCGGGCGACTTGATCTGCTGCGCCAGCGCGTGAAGGTACTCCAGCAGAGTGCCGCACGCCATGCTCACCACTTTGTTGGCCATCTGCTCTCCATCGTATGAACCCCGCCATGAGCCCGAGTTGGCCAACGCGCTCTAGGTCAAAGGAAGCCGGCAGGCGTACCGACGGGTGGAGGACGAGGGCGGCGTTGTCGGCAAAGGCCTGGAGGGACGAGTACAGGTATTTCCCGCTTTCGGACAGCTTGAGCTCCAGTTGCTGCTTCCCGTCACGCTCGTCGTCCTCTGTCCAGCGCGCATGGGCACTGTGAGCCAACCCAACACAGCCAATGGCTGGAGGCGAAGAGGCAGCCGGCCGTACGCGACGACGACGTGTCGGAGGAGATCAAGTGCACGCGCGCCACCCAAGTCTCGTTGGCCACCTGGCTGGCCAGCGCGCTCCGTATGCTGCAGGCCGACCAGTCAAGATAAAAACAAAAACAAAAACAAAAACAAAAACAAAATAATCGAAATAAACAAAAAATAAAATGAACAAAATGGCTGGCGCACCGCTGGGCGTAGGCGCGGAGGGCGGCCAAGAGCTCCTCGGCAAAGAGCATCCACAGCTTCCAGCCGAGGGCGAAGCCCTTGTCCTCGGTGATCTTGGCGAAGAGGAGCGCGACGTGGACGCAGCGAGCCATGGCGTGGAAGTCGTCCGAGGCGAACACGACGCGCTTGAGCCGCTGGGCGAAGCGAGTCACCTCGTCGACGGCCCACACGACGAGCCCCGACGCGAGCGACGGGTCGGGGAAGAGCGCTCGGAACTCGTCGCACGAGGCCGCGATCGTCGTGAACACGGTGAGCGACAGCTCCTCAACGTGCTTCACCAGGTCGCCGTCAAACTGCAGCTTGCGGATGTCGGCTCGGATCCGCTCCGATCGCGCGTCTGTGCTGATGTCATCAGTGGCGGCCACAATCGGACAAGGGATTCAAAGGGGCTCGAGAGATTATTACCGAGAAAGAGGTCGCGGGCGACAAAGGGCAGGCCCAGGTTGAGGAGGCACGAGACCAGGACGCGGTGCTCGCTCTTCTGAAGGGCCGGGCTCTTGAGGTCGTGCATGAGGAGGCCCGCGAGCTGGTGGCGCTGGCGCTCGATCCGCTTCTGGGCCTCGCTCTCGCGCGCGCGGCCGGTCCGGGCGGCCGGGTCGAGCCGCGCCTGCTGGTCGAGGATCGTCTCGGCCCGCTGCAGGAGGTCCGACGCCTCGCGGTAGCGACGTTCGCCAATGTAGACGTCGAGCTCGGACAGGAGGTCAAGCAGCGGTAGGCCGGCCTCGTCGTGCTCGGGCGATGACTTGCTCGGCAGCCCGCGCATGTGAGTCGGTGGCGGCGCGCCACCGCTACCGTCGGCGGCGGCCTGCGAAGTGACCTGCGTGCCCTCGAGCGTCCGCAGGATGGTGCCGCACTTGGTCATCATGTTGCGCACCTCGAGCATGTCCTCCTCCATGCCTGCCGCGTTTCGTGCGTCAACAAAGAAGGAAGTAGAACGAGAGTGGAAGAAGAGACAACGTACGTTGAATCTCTTTGGACGTGGAGACGAAGCGCGGGTAGTTGTGGAAGACGTTGTTCTGGAGCGCGTGCGCGGCGACCTCCTTCTTTCGCTGGAGCTCGTTGAAGAGTTGCTGCAGCTGCTCCTCCGTCCCGTTCAAGAACTGCTTGCGCAGCCCTTTTGCCAACACACCACGATTCACAAGAGAAGACAACGAAGCATTTCAACGAGCTGTTCAGATCATTTCGTGGTTTGTCTCGTACATTTCTCTTTGTCGAATTGGCCATCCGCAAATGAGGACTTGAGCAGGCCATCGAGCTCTCGGCCTTCCTTGTTTGCCGGGGCTGGTGTGTCCCCGGCGGCGCTCTTCATCTTCGCTTAGCGCAACTTTTCTTTGCAACAACAGAAAGAAGAAAACCATTTCTTCTACAAACACAGGAGCATGGACGAAGATGAGCTGCGCGCCGAGGCGGCCGCACTGCAAGAAGTACGCGCCTCTCTGGAGCGACTAAACGGCACCCTGCTTGCCTCCATGTACGCGCACGCCCACCCGTACTGCAGCAGGAAGAACCCACACCAAAGAGGAACACTCACAGCTCAGCGCTGCTCCCTTCCAGGCGGGACCTAGAAGCGACAGCCGAGAACCTGGAGCGCTTCGCAGCGGTGAACCGGGCCTGGAGCGTCGTGTTTGAGGGCGACCCGCCTCTCGACCACACCAGCGTCCAGCGAGTAGAACCGCCCCAACCACACGTAGACTGAAGTGGCACATTGTGGCAAGTGCCGACTTGTGGGAGATGCAACATGAGCGCAGCAACCATCATGTAGAAGAGACTTATATATATATCATCATGTTTCATATTATACGACTGGTGATGCTACACTGGTGCACGGGCACGCAGGGTTCATGAACCCGTCTGTCCCACGTGCAGAGCTCGGAAGGGTAAAGATGATCCTCTTGTCGAAAAAACGAATGCGGATCCTCTAGAAGAGCTCCTTCTCCTTCTTCAAATGATCTTGCTTCCTGTTTGTGCGTTTGGTCCACACCAAGATGATCGTGAGCCCCCATAGGTTGTCCCCTCCCCTCAAGCCTCTTGAGCACAAACAACAACAACGCACCACTTGGGCTGCCGCTGGAACTCGGCCTTGGTCATGCCCAGCACGGCCTTGAACTCGGCGTCCGACAGGTACGCCTGCACATACAGGTCCCCAACGGGGTCGCGTCAGCACCAGCCAGCCTCTCAAACTTCGGGAGGAAGGGGAGGGAGGGAGAGTTCCCGCGGGAGGATCGGACCTCCTTCTTTGTGGTGTCGAGAGACGCCGGGTAGTCGCCGTCCTTGAGCTGCTGGTGGGTGTAGGTCTTCTCGTACTCCTTGAGGATCTGGTCGACATTGCCCTCCTCTTGCATCTCATTTCCCGCCGATGGCGAGCCCCGGTGCGACGCGTTCCTAGAGTGGTGGTGAGGCACGATGATGACGTCAGCCGCCACATTAGCGTCAGAAAGGACAACGAGGAGGGAAGAGGAACCGGGAAGAGGCGCGCTTGGAGGCGCGGAGGTCGACGTTGAACCACTGGTGGAACTTCTCCTGGAAGAGGACGGGCTCGGCGCCCTCGTTGATCTTCTTGAGGGTGGACCACTTGGGGCGATCGGTCTTCTTGGCAAAGAGCTCCTTGGCCTTCTTCATGTTCTCCTCGCGGCGGTTCTTGTCGGTGGCCTTGCCGCACCAGTAGTACATCTCCTCGTGGCAGTCAAAGATGTAGTTGAACTTGGTGTCGAGCTTGGCCTTGGTGAACTTGGGCTCGATCGGGAACAGCTCGTTGCCCGGGTTGACCCGGTAGAGCTTGTCCGCGGCCTCCCACTGCTTCTCCATCTTCTCGTCGTCGCCCGGCGGCGCCGTCGGGATCGAATCCGGTCGCCCGCCGAGCGCGTCCCAAAAGTCTCGCGGCGGCTCCATGTGGCCGTCCTCCAGGATGATGATATCCGGCTTCTTGAACTTGCCCGCCGGCGCCCGCTTCCGCTTCTCCTCGCTCAGCCTGTTGGCTACCTCCACGCCCTTCTCCCTCTTCTTCCTGTCCGCCGCCGCTCCGTTCCAGTCGTAGATCTGCGACAAGTCCATGATTGTTGATGATGATGATGAGATGAAGATGACGAGGATGATGAGCAATGGTGCCAACACCAGGAGAAAAGGGGAATGACTTACCCGGTCGCCGAGGTCGAGGATGAAGACGTCGGCCTTGTTGAGGGTCTTGAACGAGAGCTCGACCTGCCGGACGTGGATGCGGTTCTTGCCCTTGAGCTGGATCAGCACCTTTTTCTGCGGCTTCTCCGGCTTCTTGGCTGCTGACCCACACGCAGTTGTCAGTTATAGGGCCCAGCAGCGCAGAGGGGTAGGTGCAGCAGCAGCATCACGTACGCTCCTTGGAGCCGCGGCTGCTAGTGCCGCGCTGGGTGGCGAGCGGCGAGCTCTTCCAGAGGTTCTCGCGGCCGCTGCCGTCGCGCTCGCTGGTCTTCTCCTTGGGCGAGGCGGTATCGTCGCTGCTACCACCGACGTTGTCCTTGTCTTCGTCGTCGGCGCCGCTGCTGGCGTCGCGCTGGCTGCCCTGGGGCGAGGCCACGCCCGCAGGCGAGGACGAGGCCGCAGCGCCGTTGGAGCCGCTCTTAAGGGCGCGGACCTCGCGGAGGAGCTTGTCGCGCTGCTCCTCGAGCTGCTCGATCTCCTCCTGAAGCTTGGCGCGGTCCTCCTGGACTTTCTTCTTGAGGGTGGCCATCTCGCTCTCGAGCTCGACCTTCTCGTCCTCGATGAGCTGCATCTCCTGTTTGTGGAGCGCTTCGGCCTCCTTGCGCTCCTCCTCCTCGAGCTCGAGCTTCTCCTTGAGCTGGTCGACCTCGGCCATGAGGACGCTGACCTTGGTGTCGCTGCCGCCGCTGTCATCGAGCAGCAGGGTCTCGACCTCCTTCTTGAGCTTCATCTTCTCGCGTCGCAGGCGCTCGTTCTCCTCCTCCATCTCATCGATGGCCTTTTGCATGGTCTTCTTCTCCTTCTCGGCCTTGACCGTCTTCTTCTCGGCCTCGTCCAGGTCGTCCTCCAAATTCTTGAGCTCGTTCTTTAGCTGCTCATTCTGTTTCTTGAGCTTTTCCACCGTCTTCTCCATCTCCGGATTGGGCGCCGCCGCCGCTGGGGCAGCCGCCGGGGCCGGAGCCTGAGCGGCCTGGGCGACCTTTTCCATGAGGCTCTTGATCTTCTTCTCCATGTCGGAGATATCCTCCTCGAGCTCCGCGCTCTTTTCCTCCTCCTCCTTGCGCTTCAGCTTCTCCTCTTCGAGCTCGGTCTTGGCTTGAGCAAGCTCCTGTTTGGCTTGCGCGAGCTCGGCCTTGAGCTTCTCGACCTCTTGCGTCAGCTCAGCAATCTTCTTCTTGTCAGCTTCATCGTCGTCACCGGCTCCGGAGCCCGGGCGGCGCCGCGAAGCGCTGTAGCTTTCCCTGCGTCGCTCGCGGTCGCGCTCGCGCTCGATCCGCCGGAGCTCGTCCTCGGTATCGGTCCGCTTGCGCCTTTCCTCTTCCTTGGCCTTGCGCTCCTCCTGGTACTTGCGCTCCCATTCCTTGGCCTCCTTGTCGAGTCGCTCGACCTTCTCCTGCAGCTCGCGGTCCTCACGGGCGACGCCGCGGCGGCTCGCAGTTCGGCTTTCCTCACGTTCGGCCCGCTTAGCCTCACGCTTGAGCGTGTCGACCTCGTCCTCGAGTGCGATCTTGAGCCGGCGCTCCTCGCGCAGCTTGGCCTCCAAGTCGCGCACTTTGTCCAGAGCGTCCTGCCGCTCCTTCTCAGTATCCTTCTGCCGCCTGGTGGCTTCCTCGAGGTCACGCTGCAGCCGCTCGAGCTCGCGCTGGCCTCGCCCCACGTCCCGCTCGGATACGCCCTTTCTGCTCGACGCCGCCTCGAGCTGCTGTTGCAGCTCTTCCTTTGCCTGTGTTCATCACCACCACCAATCATGCCAGTCGTCAGCCATCAGTTGACCGCAGCAGGGTCAGGCTGGAGTCGGACAAACCTTGAGCTCGGCGGTCAGCTGTTTCTTCAGCTTGTCGAGTTCCTCCTTCAGCCCGCTGTCCTCTGTACACAAGTCAGTGTCACAACAAGTTGGTGAGCTTCTCCACTCTTTGCAACAAAAGACTAAAACAAATGCAATGTAAAAGCAAAAAGTAGAAGAAGGAGTATAGAAAGAGGGTGGTCCCGTTGGGCACAGTGTGGGAGAGGCAGCCTCCAGAAGTAAAACCAGAAATCAGATTGACCGCAATTAAAATTTAAAAGCAAAAATAATTTGCGACTGGATTGTGCCGTCGCCACAGGCTGCGCCCAAGTCGGGTACCGTTGGTGCTGGGCCGTTGGGAGGATGTACGTGAGGCACCAGACCTCCCGGGAGAGGGCATGTTGAACTCTAAATCGTCGATTTTGCGTTTGAGGGTCCTTATTTCGTCCCTCTTCTCCTTGAGTTCTTTCTCCTGCGTAGCCAAGGATGCAAGTTGTTAGTTAGTTCGTTAGTTTCTGGCAAATTGCGTCGCTGTGTGGCCATGCAGACAAGAAAATGGTCTGCCACGTACAAAGATGTCTCTGTCCTCCACAGCGGCCTTGAGCTCGCGCTCCACCCGCCTGAGGTCGAGCTTTGCCTTGCGGGCTTCGCTTTCCATTTCATCTCTGGCGTCAGACTCAGTCTTGAGCCTGGCTTCAAGTTCGTCCACCTTTTGCTTGAGTCTGTTCTTTTGCTTCTCCATCATGTCCTTCATGCTCCTTTCGGACTCCAAATCGGCAGTCAATTGAGAGATGCTCGGGGCACTCCCCTCGTCCCGGGCTCGTCGCACCGACATCTCTCTTCCTCACTCTTTCTTTTTCTAGTTAAAGGAGGTGACGATGACCGGGAAGGAGACCAAGACACACCTCACTAGCTACTCAAGAAGAACGACTTTGATCTTGTCGCAGCAGCAACAACAGGGCAGTTGGCCCCAGTCAGCAGCCAGCTTAACAGAAGCTGACGTCAGCAGCTCCGTTAATCGCCACGAAAACAAAACTGCGGGTAACCACACGCATCACAATCCCACACCTGCAGGCCTCCTCGAGGGGAAAGAAGGTGGTTGAAGATGGGACAGGGCGCCTCTGCAGAAGAGCCAGTAGATGGATTTCCAGGCGAATCTAAAGATGACGCAGAGTGTAAAGGAAGAGACTTCTACGGCCGTTCTGCCCTGCACAAGGCTTGCTGGCACGGTGATGTGCAGCAACTTCGCCAATTGCTAGCCGATGATGAGGCCCATGTTGCAGACATCAACGGTACGCGATTTTAGCTAAATTTGCATCTTGCTGTTGTTTGCTCGCCTTCCGCTTACTCGCCACGCTTTTGTCCTTCAGGAACCGATCGAGCGGGCTGCACGGCGTGCCACTACGCCATTTACAGGGGCCACATAGAGTGTGTTAAGCTGCTATTGGAGGCTGGCGCCGCGCTCGAGTGGAACGTGCGTACACACCGCCACGCACCTCCTCTTCACCCCTATGTTGTCTCACTTCTGACCTTCTCTCTCTGATGTCTTGCTTTTACTTTGCATCGTGCAGGCTGAGGAGTGGAGCAACCGCAAAGACAGCAACTTCTTCATCCAGATCGACCCCAAGAGTCAGTGCCCACTCAACAGGCTTGTGATGTCCGCCGATAACATGCAGGTGCTACAGTCCACGGGCTTGGGCGCGTCGTCGCTCGCTACGACAGGGCCGGTGGTCATTCCACCGGGCCCGACCTCGCGTCCGTTTCTCTCCTTTGGTAAAGGCGCTCTTAACGTTCCGCCGATCAACGTTGGCACCTACTACTACGAGGTGACCCTCTTCACGGGGGGCAACACGCAGCTCGGGTGGGCCACCAAGAACTGCGGGCTCACCGAGCACGAGGGCCTCGGGGACAAGTACGGGTGGGCTTACGACGGCTGCAGCCGGTCGGTCTGGCACAAGGGACGGACCGTGATGGCCAATAATCCCAAGTGGCAGGTGGGCGACGTGGTCGGTCTCTACATCCAGTTTGGTGAAAAGGACAATGTGGTACTGTAGGTCTCGTTTTTGTTTGTGGTGCTGCCTTTTTATGTGTTTTATTCATGCTTTTGTCTTGTTTGCCTCTTTCGTCAGGCCAAGCGGCTCCCGGACGGCAAGCGAAGCGTCCCGTTCACATTTCGGATCGACTTGAATGGCAAGCAGATCGTCAAGGCGTCTGAATGCACGATCTTCATGGAGGAGAACGAGCGCATCTACCCGGCGATCAGCACATCCGGCAACCAGTGCTGCGCCTTCAACTTTGGCTACACGCCCTTCCGGCATCCGCCACCAGAACCCTTCGTGCCTGTGGCCTCGATCACCAAGAGCTACCGGCTTCTCAGCACAACAGGTACATCGCTGCACCTTGGCCTCTGGCCTTGGCCTGATTGGTGAGCCCACCAGCGCTTGTTCGCAATGCTGCAGAGCCGATTCCAAGCATTCCGGTGAGCCCAGGCTCGCTCATTCATTGGGCAGCGCACCTGGGCCAGTACGAGATCCTCAAGCACTTGTTGTCTTTTTTCGGCCGAACAGGTTTGCGTCACTTGTCTTGATCTGCAACGTGAACGTTATACGCCTATTAACGCTTCCTACTCCTTTTGGGCTCGTCCAGGTGCTCTATCCGTCCTGGTGGCCCTGGAAAACCAGCAACAGGCCACACCCCTGCATCTGGCCAGCCGCTACGGTCATGTACGCTGCATGCAACTGCTGCTGTCGCTGGAAGAGTGCGGAGGAGGCGCGAGCGAAGACAGTGCGGACAGTTCCTTCGAGGCCCAGTACCAGCGCCTTCCTCTCCAGATCGCTTTTTATTTGCTTTCCGCTTTTCCAAGTTAAGCCATTTGTTTATGAAGTTGTTTATTCTGACGCACTTCACGTCCGCTTCGTAGGCAGCTTCACGCCCTGTTGCAGCAGCGAGCAAAGGACAAGGACCTGAAGTCTCCATTTTTGTACGCCTGCGAGACAGGTCAGCTTGAGGCCGTCAAGTATCTCGTGTCCCAGGGCTCTTCAGCCAAGGTCTCGATTCACTTGGCTTGTCATGTCGTGCTGTCGTGTGTAATCTGTCGGCGCCGCGGTTGACTGACTCAGCCGGCTTCGCCGCGGCCACAGGAACATGACCTGACCCGCAGGACAGGACTCATGTACGCGGCCGAGGTATGCGTAGACCAGCCATCTGATTGCGGCAACAAGCTTGAGGGTTCTCACACAAGGTCTCCATAAACACGCATGCAGGTGGGAAACGCTGAGCTGGTCGAGTATCTGCTCTTTAAGGGGGCGTCAGTGCGAGACAAGGACGACCAGGGCAACACGGCCCTAATCTGCGCCATGTCGGAGAATCGGACCCACATCGTGGAGCTCTTGATAAACAAGGGCGGTAGTTCCCCCGACGAACGAAGCCACTGGGGGCACACGCCTCTCCTCATCGCCGCCATGAAGGACAATCGGTATTTTGAAAATCCTCTACTTCATTCTCGCCCAGCCTTTTCATGAAGAGTTGGCGTTGATCATGCGTAGGGAAGCGCTCGAGCTGTTGCTTGAGAAGGGTGCCGACATCAACACTTGTGATGAAGAGAACACAAACGCGGTGGCCTGGGCCGCCATCAAAGGTAGGCTTCATGATAATTTTACAATAAGTGTTAAATTGCAGTTGTTCACCACGTGCGCCTGTTTTTTTCTCTTTTCAGGGCATCTGGAGACGATGAAGTTCCTGATCGCGCGGGGCGCCGATGTAAATACAAAGGACGCATACGGCAACACGCTGCTCCTGCTCGCCCTCCACGAGGGGCGAATCGACGTGGTCAGGTTTTTGCTGGACGAACATTACTCAACCATCCACGAGCGGAACCGCGATGGCGTGACACCCCTCATGTGCGCCTGTCAAGGCGGTACTACTCCTCAGCCCCCGCGAAGTTTCTTTTCTTTATTTTATCTTTTATTGATTTCTGTTTTGTTTCTTGTTTTTTTTGGCCGTTCTAACGATTGGGGCCGATCATGAAGGCTTCATGGAGTGCGTGCAGTACCTGCTGCAGCAAGGGGCGTCGCTCGACGAGCGCGATGCATATGGCGATGGCCCGCTGTCAGTGGCCGCCTCTGCTGGTGCGTCTCTCCCCTTGAAGGTCACGCAGCCTTGACGTTGGTGACCAACCACATCATTACCAATCCAGGCCACATCGACTTGATGGACTTTTTGGTATCCATCGGGGCCTCGGTGACGGAGCGGAACACCGCCGGTTCGACGCCGCTGCTCATTGCTTGCGAGGCCGGCCAAGTCGACACCGTTAAGTATCTGATCTCCAAAGGCGCCTCGCTGGAGGTACGTCCCCGTCGGGGAGTAAGTTGGTGGAGAGACTTGATACTGATGATGGGGTGCAGAACGAAAAAGACGAGAACGGCGCGGGTCCATTGCTACATGCGGCCATGGGCGGCGGCGTGCCAGCGATCAAGTTCCTCATCACGCAGAAGGGAGTGAGCTTGCACGACACCGACACCAACCTCATGAACGCCCTCCTCTACGCCGCCTATGCTGGGGTAATGACACTTCTCCATCAAGCTCTTTCGTATCTCTAGTTTCTTACTCATGTGGACCAACACCACAGCACATGGAAACGGTCAAGTTCCTGCTGTCGCAGGAGGGCTTCTCGGTCCGAGATCGCTCCGCGTACGTTTTTTCTCTCTCTCCCTCTGCAGCCGCCCAAACGGGGAAGTCCACGAGAGGAGGACTGACGTTGTTGCTGCTGCAGAGATGGCAGCACGCCGCTGCTACTTTGCGTGGAACAGGGCCACTGGGACGTGGCCAAGATGTTGATCGAGAACGGCGCCGCGCTGGATGATCAAAACAACAACGGCGAAACGCCGCTCTACCTCGCCCTGCTGCAGTCTGACCACAGCATGGCCAACCTCATCACGGACCGACTCACCGTCGTCGACCTATCGAGCAAGGCCCTCACCCCACAGGTACTGTAACTCCACAAACTGAAAAGCGTTTTATGTTTGCTATTGTCTGAAATCAACTTGCCGCTAATGGTGCCCACAGGCCGTGGCCACACTATGTTCGGTGCTGTGCGAGAACCGAACGGTGGCCGAGCTGAACCTGGAGGACTGCTTGATCATCGACGAGAGCGTTGACCCGTTGGTGGAGCTGCTGACGATCAATCGGCACCTGGTGAGCATCAACCTCGCGCACAACTTCATTCTCGGCGCCGAGGAGGAGAAGCTTTTGGAGGCCCTCTGCAAGAACCGGAGCATCCTCGAGTTCCCGCCGTGGCGCGCCGACCTGGGCGAGAAGACGCGCGACGAGCTGACCGTCATCCTCGACGATCACAAGCAATGGCGACAGAGCGTCGCCCGCGCAGCCGTCCAGGTCCTCATCAGCGCCCGCGTCCTCCTCCAGTCGCACTCGGTGGAGCAGCAAGGCTGCCTGCTGGCCGTGTTCCCGCCCGAGATCGTGGAGATGCTCGTGGCCTCACTGGCTGGCGGCTTTTTGAGCGAGGAGGAGACCTATGCCATCATCAACTGGGGCTGCGATCGGACCACGCTCGGCCGGTCGCGCGCCGAGTTCTTTCTCGAGTGCATGCGCGAGGTCACCTGCTGGTCGTGGACGGGCGGCACCGACCTGGTCTCCACCACGGCCACCGTCGCCGTCTCGGAGACCGCCACCGAGGCCAACGACGACGACGTCCCGGCTGCGACGGCTGTCGTCGGGAACCTGCCCAACACGACCTAACGCAGTCAGAGAAGGCGTTCACGAAGAGGACTTTATTTATTGCGTGTAATAAAGAGAAGCAAACAGGCCAACGACAAGGAGCGAGATTTCTGAAGAAGAGAAGATCCAAAAAAAAACACAACCGCGACACACAACGCACACAACAGCAAATGAGTGGGCTGGCGGCGGGAGGCTTCACGCTTCTGCTTCTTGTCATCGCGGCGTGCTACTTCGACGGCGCCCGTGCGCTTCCTGCGGTGCCCTATGTCGAGCGCACACTTCCAGTCGCCCCACAAATTTGGCCCTTCTCCGATGACAAATGCACTCTCTGTGTATCTGTACTTACTGCCATCGCCAAGCTAGCCACTTTGAACAATACGCAGGTACGGTTTAACCGGTTAATTTGAAAGATGACTTTATAATTAAGTAATTCTTTTCGCTGCGCCAGGCGGCCATCGTTTCCTATGTGCAAACCATCTGCTCGTATTTGCCCCCGAACATGCAGACTCAGGTTAGATTTGTACTCCTTTTTGGTTCCAAACGAACAAGACACTAACTCAGTCATTAGTGCGAGGAAATGGTCGAGATTGGAACGCCTGTATTGATCAACTTCCTCATCAACGAAATGGGTCCTAAGCTTGTCTGCCAGGTGCCTTTAACACTACTTCATGCTTGATTCAATGCTAGAGCTCACACTTGCTCTCTTCCGCAGGACATCAATCTTTGTAGCGGCGCAGCTTCGCCCTCGCCCACCCCCTCGCCGGTCCAGCCCACGCCGCCGTCAGACAGGTTCGTCTCGTCTCGAGGCCTGCCCCCTTGTCCTTCTTCTGACAAGAAGCCGCGGCACACCAGGTGTGTCATCTGCGAGTTCGTGGTCTCTACGCTGCAGGGCCTCCTGGCCAACCAGGACGTAGAGCAGCAATTCCTCAGCGAGTGCGCCGCGGCTTGCGTCTACCTCCCCACCGCCGAACAGCAACCGGTACGCAGAAACTGTTTCCAACACCATGCTTGTAGAGCAGCTTCACAGTTTTCTCATCCACATCCTCACTTCTTCTTCCTCTATGTACACAGTGCAAGACGTTGATCCAGGACTATGGCGCGTCAGCGATGGTGGTGGTGCTCAAATACGCTACCCCGTCCTTTGTCTGCGAGGAGGCGCGTCTCTGCTGAACACCTCAGCTCAGCAACAGCAGCCCAACGTTCGACCGATTTTTACGCAATGAGGCCACATGGGACCGAGTTCTCTTCTTCTCCTTCTTCATGCTCGACGGCCTCGTCCTCGGCCCGTGGCCCCTCTTGCTCGATTTTGCCTCTTGACCTCTCCTCCTCTTCTTGGCGGCCCTCCGTCTCTTCTCTCGACGCCCCGCACGCAGCGCGCATCGAAGCGTACAAAACTCGCTGGCGCGCTTGTTGTAGATAGATTACCCTACGTTTTTGTTGTGGCGTGGGCCTCCCCGTCCCCTCACTGTACAACAACCCACTTCTTTTACGATAATACACCATCTTCTCTTCATCCCCGCTCTTGAGAGCTGCCGGCTCTCGCGAGAGCCATCACGCAGATCAAGATTATTTAAACAAATAATTTCAATTCGTGGATCGATTATTTTAATTTCATTTTGAATCAGTTTATTGTGCGAAATTTCAACAGGAAGCAAGCGTCTGGCGAGCCAAGTAGCGGCTCCAGCTGACCACTTCACCGACGATTCCCTTCTCTTCTCTCGCCAAGAGCGCGCAGTCTTGCTCGTTAGAACGTTGTCCCGCGTCCTGCAGGACAACGTTGAGGCCTCAGGGCTACAAAGACTCAGCGCCACCGTCAGCACCATCAAACACGACAAAGCAACCCCTCGCACACCAACCCCAACTCACAACCATGGAAGACATCTCAAGCCACACCGATGAGATAGAGCGCACCAAAAAGACAAAGAAGATGGACAAGAAGGCCAAGGACGACCTGGCCAAAGCCACCAAGGGTCGGCGGAGCACAGAGGAGCCGGCTAAGCCACCAACAGACAAGGCTGCAAAGAAAAAGCACAAGAAGAAGAACGACGAGAGCGAAGACGAGCGGCCAAAGAAGAGCAAAGATAAGATCAAGAAGGAAAAGGCCAAGAACGAGTCAAAGAAGAAGACCAAGAAGCAAGAACTTGACAACCAAACAACGGTTGACAACCTCACTCTCCCCAGCTTCCTATCTGACGGCTCGTCGTCCTCATCGTCCACCTCCTCTTCACTCACACACAAGTCAAAGAACGACCTTATGGCGTCTTCGCCTCCCAAGCTGGGCTCGCACCCGTCGTCCTCGCGCGGCGGCCCCCAGTTCGCTTCAGCACCTGCGCTCTCGACCTCCTCGCACAGCATCCGGGCCGAGCCCGACGACGCTTCTTCCTCGCCCTTCCACGAGGTTTACTCGTCTCGACGCCGAAGCAACACCGTGGCCGCCCCTTCGTCCGACCCCTGGTCGCAGCCAAGGATCGGGCGCTCCATGTCGGTGGTGGAGGAGACACACGGACCTCGACGAGGCCCCAACCAGCTCGACAGCGGGCGCAGCCGCCGAGGCGGTCCCGAGTGCGTGATGGAGGGCTTCCTCGAGGAGGCGCAGCTCAAGCGCATGGGCAGCTCACACACACGACGCGTGAGCAAGTGGCGTCGACGATGGGTGCGCCTGGTCCGCAGCGACGCCGGGACCTTCCTTCTCACACATGACAAGCAGCCGGTACGCCCAGCCCAACGAACGTCTCTTGATGACCCTTCGACTCATCAACAGCTTCTTTTCGAAACAGGCGGGCAAGAAGGCGTCGGTCGTGCGAAGCCGCGTTGATGTGCTGGCGATGACCCGGGCCGAGAAGCGGGACGACGTCCGTCGAAACACGTTCGTGCTGATGCCCGACGACTGCGACCGACATCCGCCGTTCTACTTTTGCGCCGACAGCGACAGCGAGCGGGCCAGTTGGCTGGCGGCGGTGGCGCGCATACAGAAGGAGGAGATGCGGGACGTGGCCGGCGCGTTCCAGCGACGTCCGACGGTGACGGGCGCCGGGATGACGACGGTAGACTTTGACGACGAGGAGGAAGAGGCTTACCGTAGGGAGAAGATGATCCTCATCAACGGCGAGGAGAAGAAGGATGGCCGGGGCAGCAAGAAGGTCCATGCCTTTGAGATCAAGGAGGAGCAGGACCAGACCGACGGTGACGACGAGGAGGCGCGCATGATGCAGGACATCGAGCGGCGCATGAGAGAGATGACGGCCCACCACCAGCAGTACCAGCAGCCCAGCAACTTCCACACCATGCCGCCGGCGATGGCCCTGTCGATGGCGCCTGCCTATCACCACCACGCGCAGGGCGCTTACCATCAACCCCAGCCTCAGCCCCAGCACCAGCAAGGGCGCCGGCCTTCGCTGGTCGCGGTCACGCCCGTGCCTGTGCCGGGGCAGGCCTCGACCGTCAGCGGCAGCTACAACCCCTTCCTCGACGTCGCTTCGCAGCAGCAGCCGCCGGTGTCCTACTTCATCAACCCGCCCGTCCGCCGAGGCAGCCTCGCCGGGTCGGACCTCAGCGACAGCCGGGCATCGCTGCCACAGGCCCAGACGGTGGTAATGTCGACGTTGTCGGCCTCGATGTTGCCCGCCTCGCCCGGCTCAGTTTCGCCGCACGGCACGCCGCCCTCGGGCATGCCCGCCTTGTCAACCACCCTGTCGGCGGCTGGGCCGCCCACGCCGCACATCCCGCCGCCGTTCATGAGGACCTCGTCCAACATTCGACCGCTCCTCAGCTCGACGTCCCCAGCGGGTGTCAATCAGCCTTCGCCTGTAGAATCATTCCCTTTGACTCTCATAAACTGTGCTCAGGTGTAGCTTCTCCCTTCCCCTCAGTTCTGGTCTTGTGTCCGTGCGTTTGTCGCACTGGCCAACACAACAACATGGACAGACGCGACAGAGTCTGGCGTCGCTTGACACTAAAGGTCTTGGCCCTGCTCCAGTGGGCAAGCGACAATGGCTGCCCCTTGAATTAAAGCACCCGCCCGCTTCTTGAGCGACAATCAAGAGCAAGATCTGTATTACGAGGGTAGACTTACGGGTCCGAGTTGCCACTGGTGTCACCACAAAATCGGCGCAGCAGCCGTCCTCGCCCCAAGGCCAGTTCCGGCTACCACCTAAGCAGGTCAACAAGAAAGAGTAAACATGATGAGGTCCTTCATAAGCGAAGAGGGAAGAGGGAAGAAAGTGCTCCCCACCTATCAAAAATGATGGTCAGTGTCATTTCAAGTACCTTTCTGGACGTGTGTGCGGCAAGGTCAGTAAATTCGGAGCCCCGAAGCAATAGCCAATCATTGGCGATCTCCTCACTATCCATCCAATGGCATGGTGAACCTCGTTGAGGTACTACTCACTGGGACATAAGCATGACAGCAAACGATCACTGCCACCGGCACGTGCGCCGCGCCATACAAATACACTCAGCTTAAAGCCCAAGTACTCAACGAACCACCTCCTCTTCGACCAGCCCACACAACACACGATGCATACCAGCAGCTTCATCAGCTTTGCCTTGCTTGTGGTGATGGCACTGTTCGTCAGCCAGATCAACGCGTCGGCCTACCTGTTCGTGGTGCACGGCGTCTCCAACTTCCAGGGCAACACCAACGTTAACGTCAACATCAACGGCTCGCGCGCCATCTCCGACTTTGTCTACGGGACCACCGCTGGCTACCTCGCCGTGCCTGCCGGCCCGGCCACCGTCGAAGTTGCTCTCGTGAGCAATGGCGCCACCATCATCACTGAGACCCCCACCCTCGTCGACGACACCTACTACACCGTCGTTGCGGTCGGCTCGCTCAACGACTCCACCACCTACCCCTTCCGGCTGCTAGTCGTCCAGGTCGACAGGGAGGTCTCCTCGGACAGCAAGGCCAAGGTGGCCGTCTTCCACGCTGCCGCCGGAGCGCCTAGGGTCGATCTCTTCGCTGGTGATTCGTCGCTGGCGTCCGACCTCGCCTATCCCTCTGGCGTCGTGGTTCGTCCGCTCTGTTAGTTTTCGCTTGGTGAGATGATCATCTCACAATTGTACTCTCGCTCTCTTTCACACAACAGCTGTCGGAAGTTGATGCCGCCACCTACAACCTTAGTCTCAGGCTCTCGTCAGACACTTCGCAGGTCGTGCTCCAGATCGGCAACACGCAGCTCACGGGAGGTGAGGTCAACTACTTCTTCGCCGTGGCCGACTTCGCCGGTGGCGAGGCTGTCTCTGTGAAGAACCTGCAACCCATGGGCGACGAACCTAGCGCGGCGGCCACCCTCTCGGTGCCCGTCTGGCTGTAGACCTTGTGCTGAACCCTTTTTTTATCTTTTTATCACAATAAAAATGTTTTTTGTTTTATTTTTGTGCTAGGTTTTTGTCCAGTAAGTGGAGAGGAAATTGGGCTTTTTCTTGAGAGTCGTTGGGCACCGATTGATCCGTGAACAATCAAAGATGGCGGACGAAGATTTCTATGTGCGTTACTATGTCGGCCATCGGGGCAAGTTCGGCCACGAATTCCTCGAGTTTGAGTTCAACCCTGATGGAAAGCTCAGATACGCGAACAATTCGCACTACAAGAACGAGACCCTCATCAGGAAGGAGGGTACATGCGTTGACCCCACTCGGCATCCACTGCATTGAGGCTGCCACTCACCTCCCTTTGGTTTTCTTGCTGCAGCGTATGTGGGCCCCTCTGTGCTTCAGGAGCTCAAGCGGATCATCCTCGACAGCGATGTTTTGAAGTAATCTCTGCCCCCCCCCCGCATGCAGCTGCGCCAAGCTCGAGATGCCAATTTGTGTTGACTGCAGGGAAGATGATAAGCATTGGCCTCAGCCCGACAGAGTGGGCAAGCAGGAGCTCGAGATTGTGATCGGAAATGATCACATTTCGTTTACCGTACGTCAGATTGGTGGGCGCGAAGTTCGTGCACCATGTCTGATCCGTTTTCTTTCGTGTGCAGACCTCGAAGATTGGTTCCCTGCTCGATGTGCAGGGCAGCCAGGATCCCGAAGGTCTCCGGATCTTCTATTACCTTGTGCAGGATCTTAAGTGCTTCGTCTTCTCTCTTATCTCTCTTCACTTCAAGGTGCCTCATCCGTCCCTCTTCCCATTCTTGCTCCCCTTCAACGAACCGTCATCAGCTCACACGCTCTGTCGCGGCTGGTCTGATGACACGTCGTACAGATCAAGCCTATCGGATAAGTGTAGCATACAGCCCCTTCGAACACACGCTCACAACAGAGGCCGACAGAGGCGCGGCATCACGGGAAGACGGGCCGGTGAGGGACCGATGAGTCGCGTGCCAAGTAATAAAAAAAAAGCACTTCAGCCCTGTGAACTTGACGCCGTCGCCTCTGCGCGCTGCCCTCTTCTTCTGGCCCTTCTTAGAGCTGTGGCCAGCTGCAAACCAGGTGTAGGGCCTCGACGGGCCTTCCCTCCGATCCCGCAGCCCCACAAGCGCAGAACTCCACGACGTGAACGCGCACGCCTCATAAGAGTGCAAACTCACGAGCTTCTGCTCCTGCTTCTCTTGCTCCGGCTCCAGCAGGCGCTTCCACAGAGGAGAAGGAGAAGCGGCGGGGCACGACCGTGACTCCTGAACGTCGCGCGGCCCTCAAGTGGCATGCGCGGCTCTCGTCCATCTCGTCGCGCTGCACGACAGAAGACCGCAGAACGTCGAAGGGCTTGTCTGGGGTGCCAAGCTCGGTTGCACAGAATTCTCACGGCAGGTGCGGAAGCAGCCAACGGGAGCCTATCGAAGGGGCGAGGGTGCTTGACATGTGGTGCACCGCCTATGGCGACGGAGTGGGCGTTCTGTCGTATTGGCTTGCGAGCTGGGGTCAGGCGTGTCGTCGCCTTGCTCGCACGGACCCATCAGTGGGCCTCAACCGCGGAGACGGGAGGACTGGACCGGACTTTACCCGTCATCGTGTGGTCGTACAAAAGGGGCGGTTGTGGTTTCTTCTTCACACACTATCCCACCAACACCCCGCGAGCCTCAAGCCAACCCCCTAGTGTACTAGCGCCTTCGGCAGCAGTCTACACTAACCCGGTTCTCGAGCGAAGTCGCGAGACTATTTCATCTTATATCCATCCTGCGTGAGCACACCTGCAACTATTCCACATTAGAGACACACATCTCTCGTTCCAACAACACAAGAAATGCTCGGAATGGCTGCCACGGTATTTGAACCCGCGACCTGCATGATGGACGTCGACTACGACGGCGAGGGCGGCGCTACCAACGCGACGGGGTCCACGACAACCGGCCCCGCCACCAAGAAGAGGACCTCCTCCTCGTTGATGGCCACCGGCAGTGAGACCAGCGCCCATTCGTTCCTTTACAACCTTTACTCGAATAAGAAGGCCACGGCGCTCTTCACCCGTCCGGCCTGCAACATCGACGACGACCTGAACGCCGACGATATGATGGAAATGGCGGACATGGCCTACTTCACTCACCACGCCCTTGGTGACAAGGAGGGCGCCTGCTTCGACGACCTGCCCGAGGAGCTGGTCTACCTTATCTTCACCTTCCTCCACGGAAGTGATATTGCCAACGGCGTTCAGAAGGTTTGCCGCAACTGGCGCCGTCTTGCCCTTGACGACCAGGTACTTACTTCTTCTACTTATTTGTCCCATCTTCTTCTACGCTCTGTCTTCTCGACTTCGTCTCCCTTTTTTAGTTTGAAAATTAAGTCCCCCTTCGTGATCTGATCTAATCCGATCTTTTTTTTTTCTTCCTTGCAGCTTTGGCTGGACTTGTTGAGGCGCCAGCAGGAGCAAAAGACTGAAGAGGATATCTACAACGGCCTTGCCGTGGAGGAGCTGCGGAAGCCCGCCCACAAGAGCTGGAGGTGGCTCTACCAGAGCCGCAACCTGTCCATTCGGGACCTGGCGTGCATCGCTGGAATGACCGTCGTCGGTCGCCACGAGAGCGCTGAGTACATCTACGAGGGCGAGTGGAAGGACGGCAAGCACCACGGCCACGGCCGCAAGACCTGGAAGAACGTCAAGTCCGAGAGCGAGGCCAAGGAGGAGCACGAGGACAACGCCAACGCCAACCCCAACATCGACGGAGCCGCTGTGGACCAGGCGGCGCCCGAGGGCACCGCGTCGGGCCAGCCCACGCCGGCCGACGCGCACCAGCAGTCCGTGCCGAAGCGCGCCGCGGGCGCTGCGCGGCGTCGGGCCGTGGTGCTGCCCTACTACGAGGGCGAGTGGTTCGAGGGCAAGGAGCACGGCAAGGGCAAGCGCCTGTTCGAAGAGGACCACTACTACGAGGGCGACTGGAAGGAGGGCGACCGCGAGGGCTTTGGCTTCTACCACTGGCCCAACAAGACCTTCTACGAGGGCGAGTTCAAGGAGGGCTTCCGCCACGGCCACGGGACCTACACCTGGTCGGAGAAGGCCAAGTACGTGGGCCAGTGGCAGAAGGGCATCGAGCACGGCAAGGGCGTCCGCTCGTGGGCCGACGGCGATCGCTACGAGGGCGACTGGGTCCACGGCACCCGCACGGGCTACGGCCTCTACTCGTGGCCCAACGGCTCGTCCTACGAGGGCAAGTGGCTCCAGTGCGCCCACGAGGGCTACGGCGTCTACAAGTGGCCCGACGGTCGCACCTACAAGGGCAACTTCTCGGCCAACAAGAAGCACGGCCTGGGCGAGTACTACTGGCCCGACGGCGCCATGTTCTCGGGCCACTGGCGCAACGGCGTCCGCCACGGCCAGGGCACCATGATCTGGCCCGACCAGGCCAAGTTCGAGGGCGAGTGGCACTTTGACCGCCGCGCCGAGGGCCGCTACTTTGGTCCCGAGGCGCGCGAGGTGCCCCAGTCCCTGGGCGCCTCGTGGTCCAAGAAGTATGACTACTACTTTGCCATGCCCATGGACATGTGGGAGCAGATCTACCTCCCCGAGATCAACAAGCTCATCCGCGAGAAGAAGCAGCGCGAGCTAGAGGAGGAGGAGACCCGCCGCATGGAGATCTCCCACAAGGGCCAGGAGGACCCGCGCCCCTGGGGCCGCCACAACCACAGCAACCTCGCCGAGCGATCTTAAAGAGCTCTTGCTGCTGCCTTATACTACTTGGACGGACGAACCCGCGGACCGACGAAGCTGAAGACTCGACCTTCTTCTCCTCCTCTCATGTGAATACCACACCAGGCTCTCAGCTACTTCTCCTCTCTACTTCAACCCACTAACCTTCTCTCTACTCTCTACACTTTCACCAGTTTGTTGGTTCCACATAGTTTGTTGTTCATTTGTAGTTTTATTATCTGTTTGTAGTAATAAAACCTCGAGATTCGTTGAACCACTTGAGCCTTTCCTTCTTCTCTAAAATAAAATAAAATAAAATAAAAACACGCAGAAAGCAGAAAACAGAAGAACGAAAGAGCATGGAGGGCAGCAAGGCAGGGCTGCGCATCTACATCAGTGCAGACATGGAAGGGGTGGCAGGGGTGGTATCTGCTGCGCAGTGCATGACAGAGGGTGCTGAGTACAACAGGTGCGCCCTCCCTCACCGCGAAGGTAGGCAGTCCAGCAGGCTGACTCTCTTGGATGCTGTCTGGTCAGGTTTCGCCACTTCATGACGCAGGTGCGCTTCCTTGGGTAAACCACATCTTCTACATACACGAGTTGTCTCACATACAACCACTACCTCCAGGAGGTGCTCGCAGCCATCGAAGGGGCAAAGCAAGGTGGGGCCACCCGTATCGTGGTCAGCGACAGCCATGGTAAAGGTACTGCCCCCTTCTCCTGCATGAAGTCACCCACTCGAGACTTGACGTGTAAATGTCGTGACGACTATGCAGGCGAGAACCTGCTGGTTGAAGAGCTGCCTGCTGATGTCGAAGTGGTCCGCGGGCTCATTCGCCCTTTGATGATGATGCAAGGTGGCTCTCTTCTTATGTAGCAATTCCGCACATGCCATGCCAAGCAACGAACCATCAACCACTTTGTCATGGCAGGCGTCGAGACGGAGCAGTTCGATGGTGTGATCTTCGTGGGTTATCACACCAGCGCCAGCAATCCCTCTGGTACGACCTTCACGGAACAATACACATCAATCGCCTCAAGAGGTCCCTTAAAACAGGCGTCCTGGCGCACACCATCTACGGGTCGCTGATGTCGGAGATCATGCTCAACGGACGGCCAGCGTCTGGTACACCACACAAGTCGCCCACCGACTTGGTCACGTCCACGTTGTTGACGTCTCTTCCTGCTTGTAGAGGCGGTCATCAACGCCAGCATCGCCAGCCACTTTGGGGCGCCAGTGATCATGGTGTCGGGAGACGACGCCCTCCAACGTGAATTGGCCGAGCATGAGGCCTTTTCCTCCATCGAGTATGCCATCACCAAGCGGTCGGTGGGCTTCTACTCGGCGGTGTCGCTGTCGCCGTCGGCCGCCTGTGACCTCATCCGCCGCAAGGCCGAAGCGGCGGTGAAGAGCCTGCCGAAGCGGCCGCACCAGTTCGAGGAGCGCCCCAAGCTGACCATCACGTTCAAGAAGCAGGTACGTTGTATCATCAGCATGAGGATCCTCGTCCTCCTCCACATGTGTGGCCAACAGCGAGCGCGTTGGGCGGACCAGATCCATGCAGAGCTGCTGAGCTACTTGCCCATCGTGAAGCGCACGGGCGCCTTCACCATCACGCACGAGGCCGAGTCCTACCCAGCCATGGCCGCCTTCCTCCGGTTCATCACCAAGTACGACTGCAACATGTGATTCTGTACCTTGCCTCGGGCAACTTGGAAACAAGACTTTACTACTGCACCGAGATCAATCCCATGCAGCGGGTCTACGACCAGGAACCAGAAGAGATCCCAACCAAGTTGTATTACAAATCGTAGTTGACTTGACTCGCTCGCGACCTAAAGGCCTGGGTGCGCCTGTGCCTACGCCAAGTCAAGGCCACGGAGACGCCAACGACCACGGCCACAACGACCGCGACAGCCACCGCGCATGCCACAGTCACGCCGACGATGAGGCCCACGTCGTCGCCTCCGCCGCCCTGATCTCCCTGCTGCTGCTGACCGAACAGCACGCCCACATCTACGCGGTGGCAAACGTCAGCGTCGGGTCTGTGCCAAAAAAACAGGGCTCTTCCATACCAGGGTCGTAGACCAGGGTCGAGTTGAAGCGGGGAAAGGTGAGCACGAGTTCTGAGGTCGTGACATCCATGTCGAATCGCGCCTGTTGAGGTCCCACCTCCCCGTCGACTTCGACCGCGCCCACCAACCGGACCTCTGTTTCGACCAAAGCGTTGAACTGGCCGGCCAGGATCAGTGATGTGACGAGTTCGCTGCCGGGATTGGCGCGGCGCGAGAAGTTGGTAAACGCGGGGGCGATCTTGATGCGCATCTCCAGGGTGTTGTTGTTGCCAGCGCCCTGCCACGGCCAATCAAAGAGGCGCACGGAGAACTTGGCGAACGAGGGCTCGGCGTAGAGCGTGAGATCGTCGCCGATGGAGATGGCAGTCCGCTCCCGAAACAGGTAGAACTGCACCTCGGCGCGCGCTGTTTTGTTCGTCGCCACGACAGCGTCGGCGAAGGTCAGGTTGGTCGAGAAGAGGAAGGACTCGGTGGCATTGATTTCAGCTTCAGGCGCTACGCTGACCCACTCACTACTATCTGCGCCAGGACGTCAACCGTTAGATGGTCCTTCCCGCCTACAGTCGTAACGAGCAGCGGATCGCATCGGGAGAGGGACGCGTACTGGAAGGGGCACCAACACGGACGGGCGAACCTTGGGCATCCAGCTCCTTGACAGTTCCGCCAAAATCAAGCCCCACGGCCTCGGCTGGGCGAACGGAGCCCTGATTGTCTGATGTGTACCACCACCATCGTCTGTAAGCGCGAGGAAGTGACATAAGTCTAAACGCCATCGCACCTTTGGGAATGAGGAGCACATCTGAGCTGTTGTTGAATTGCAGGGTCGGCACCCGATCAGGCATAGGGAGGAAAGTAAAGTTGTAGATGTCCACCACAGCTGAAGCCGACGTCGATTTTGTCAACCCTCCAGCAAAGAGAGCAACGTTACCGACTGCTGCACCGGCCAGACCCCAGCGGCCCTGGGTCAGTGGCGTCGTTGGGATCCACGAGCCGTTGGACGCCACATAAAGGTCGACGTTCGCATAGGCCGTGGTCTCGCCGTAGACTGTGCCGCCGGCGAGGATGCCGACGCTGCCGACTGCGGCTGCCGCCGAGGTGTCGCGGGCCTGGGAGAAGCTTGATCCAGACCACATATTGTCGGTAGCGTTATACATGTCGGCCCGGTAGAAGGAACCGGTGGATCGTCCGCCAGGGAAGAATGCGAGGTTGCCCACGGTGAAGGCAGGCAGGTTGTGGCGCGCCCAAGTGAGCGTCGTGTTCTGCCATGAGTCGTCGGTTGCGTTGTAGATGTCTACCGCGCCTGAGAGAGCGGCAACGCCGGTGTTATTTCGCCCAAAGGCAAAGATTGCCAGACTGCCAACGGACGTGGCGGCAAGATTGCTCCTCGCAGACTTAAGCTGCGCAGTCGTCCACGAATTGTTGGCCGCGTTGTAGACGTCCACCAACGCCGACGCCGACGAGACAGCGCTTGTGAGCAGTCCACCGCCGAAGAGGGCCAAGCTGCCAACGGATGTGGCTGCCAACCAGGCGCGCGGCTGCGAGAGCGAAGTCGTTGTCCACGAATTGTTGGCAGCGTTAAAGATGTCCACGACGTCCGACGACGAACCATCACTTCGTCGGCCTCCAGCGAAGAGGGCGAGGCTGCCCACGGTGGTGGCCGCCAAGTAGGCTCGAGCTTGCGAGAGCGATGCCGTCGTCCACGTATTGTTGGAAGCGTTGAAGATGTCCACGGTCGCCGTTACGCCGGCGGAGGAGCCATTCGTGGTACCACCGGCGAAGAGGACAAGGCTGCCCACCGTGGTTGATGCTAGGTACGCCCGGCTCACCGAGAGCACAGTAGTGTTGGTCGTAACAAAGAAGGCCGACTGACCCCCAACAAGGGGAAGGAAACCAGAACAAAGGAAGGGAAGCACCAGCAACCACCACGCGAGAGTGTTTTTCTGAGAGGGTGAGTGGGGGCGAGCTGTCATTAGTACTTGTGTGGCGCGGTCGCAAAAGTGCCCTCTTAAAATCAGGAATGACACTGTCTGCCTCGTGCAATTGCGGTTATCGTTGTAACTTAACATAAAAAGTGACAAGGACGCAACGCTCCCATTGGGTATCATGGGAGTGCCTCTTTCGTCTTACGTGTTTCCTATGAGTTCCATCATCACCATGTGGTTACGACCTGTCACCTTGGTGCCATGGCACTTCTTTCCGCACCAAGCATGCTTGTCCTTGGTCTCGTGTAATTACAATTACATTGCACCCGGCTTTGCACACTTTTAGTAAAACTGTGTCGCACACCAAGTGATTTCTGATGGCCCTGAAGGCGACAACTTCTGGCCGCGTCCCATAAGCCGGACCTAAATCCCACACGAGTGGCGAGGGCCAGCTCATCCACGCCGAGAAGGGCACCAGTTGTTGCAACGTCTCGGTCTTCTTCCATGAGGCGCGCATATGTACAATAGATAGATTGATTGATTGAGGGGAGAGCTTGCAGCTTGCTGACTCTCTAGACGGCGGTGGCGATGCCGTCTGCACAGGCGCCGCAGCACTTCTTCAAGAGGGTCTGCGCGAAGGGCAGATAGCTCGCCACATACCAGACGATGGCGCACACTTGGATAATGACGCAGATGAGCACCAACAGCGCCGACTTGGTCTGCGCCACGACAACAACGAACACATGGACGCGGTTGGTATAAACCGTGTCCTGAACGGCGAAGCACTGGAGCGAGCGAGCAGGAAAGAGGACAGCAGGACGTACATAGATGGCGACAAAGAGGGTCATGCCCAGGGCGCCCAGATAGATGATGGTGGCGATCAGGCGCACCGGGTTGAACATCATCTTGAGCTGTCGCACGGGTCCCACCAGGAAAAAGGAACTGCCCAGGAGGCAGAGGTTGCCGATCGTGTAGAAGACGCCAAAGGCCGGGAAGAGCAGGATGTAGACGAACATCACTGACTACAGGCACGTGTTGGTGTTGGCGTTGGTGTTTGTGAGCCCAAGGGAGAGCCAGAGCCGTGCGGTGGAGAGCGCTACGTACCAGCACGAAGAAGAGGAGGGACACGCCCAGGCAGATCCCAAACCCGTACAGCCGCTGCTCACAGAGGCATGTGTGGTGGAGTGTGAGAAGAGCTCCGTAGCAATGGTGAGGAGGAGAGGCTGTGTAGCACGCACGTGCTTGTAGGAGAGGGTCGTGGCCTGGTTGAACTCGTCCATGAGGGTGGGCTCAGGTCGTGGCCCCAGCCCTACCATTCCCATCACCGAATCCAGCTTGCTACACCACGCCGAAGGCATTCAAGTCAATGGTATCGTCATAAATTGAAAAAAAATCTGCAAAGCGCACCTGGGTGGTGGGGGTGGAGGCGGTGGTGCGAGCCCCACAGTGCGGCGGAAGGAGGCCAGGAGGCCCTCTTCATCTGCGGGTGGTGGGGGAGGAGGCGGCGGTGGGCTTTGGAACCACCCAAGAAATCCGCCACCGCTGTCGGCTGCTCGCGCGGTGCCGCGCAAGGTCGAGGTTGAGCTGCTACTGCTGCTCGAGGAAGAGGCGGCGGATTTGTCGCTGCCCAGGCCCGACCAAAAGGAAGACATGTCTTGTCTGGAAGGAGAGTGCCCAGAAGGTGAAGAAGCTTTGGCCACGTAGTCAAGATGCTGCGAGAAGCAGAAGTCGTGATCACGATTTCAACAGCAGAAACGCGAAGCCAAGGAACGATATTCTGTGTTTTATGTTCAATCGAATTTTCGGACGCAATTCTATTTTCCTTTTTTTATTCTTTGGTTTTTTGTGTTTCCTCTGCTGGTGGGACGTCATCAAGCAAGAGGACGGAGAGAAGGTGGTCGAGCATGGCTCGGTGCTTGGGCGAACGGTCGTTCATGAGGTGGAGGATAAAGTCGGAGTGGCCCACGCCCTCGACTAGGTGCAACTCCGCGGCGTGGCCACGGCTCTTGAGGCTCTCGGCAAACTTGACGCTGGAGCTGCTGGGCACCGTGCCATCGGTGGTGCCTGGACCGTGATGCATCATCATGCCCATCACCCTCATGAACATCACCTTTAGCTTCATCATGACGACGCCGTACCGTGGAGGAGGAAGGTCGGGGGCAGGGAGCCGGGCTGGAGGTCGACGGCGTGGAGCAGGGCCGTGGGCGAATGGTGGTCAAAGTTGGGGATGCCGCCCATGGCAGGCTTCATGGCCGACAGGTTCTCCACGCCGCGCAGGGACTCGTGCTCGTAGTGGTCGGCGATGTGGTACGGCCCTCCGATGCCCACAAACCTGCACAGCACCGTAGGACAGTGAACATATGTTAGCCGGCGTAGGCCAAACAACAATAAATGGAACAGGATCATTGCTGTCGTGCTCGGACCCGCGAATGGTGAGGTCGGTGAGCAAGTGGCTCTCGTCCAAGTGGGCACGATAGTGCTCGGTCAGGCCGATCTCCTCGCCGTGCTGCTGGAGCAGCGCCAGCCGCATCATGTAGAGCGCCAGCAAGTGCGCACCAGCACTGTGGCCCACCACATACACGCGCCGCTGGGGTGGGCAAAGCAGCAGTTGTGAGGAGCCTTTCAAGCCAAGAGACCAAGAGCAAGAGGACAACGCATGGTTCATTTAGCGTACCAGGTCCACCCCAAAGGAGCCGGCGTTGGACTCGAGAAACTTGAACAAGAGGGCGAGGTCGCGCACCATCTGTTGAACCTGGCCGGCAGGGTGGAGGGTGTAGTTGGCCACTGCCACGGCCAGGCCACGGGCCTGCAACGCGCGGGCCAGTGTGCCGTACTGGTGCTTCCCACCTGACGACCACGCCCCGCCATGGATGAACACGACGAGCGGCGCCAAAGCCTCTCCAGAGTCGTCACTCGACATGATGGGCTGGCTCTCGAGTGACTGCGTAGGCGGCTGGACGTAAACGTCAACTCGGTTGCGCGGCAGAGGC
Source organism: Acanthamoeba lenticulata (assembly GCA_002179805.1). Taxonomy (NCBI): domain Eukaryota; phylum Discosea; order Longamoebia; family Acanthamoebidae; genus Acanthamoeba; species Acanthamoeba lenticulata. Next base: position 89,115 of record NAVB01000608.1, read on the forward strand.
CCATACGCCAGGTCGAGCCGGACGTCCTTTGTGCGGCGAGATGAGATGTAGTAGCTGTGGTACAAGCGAAGCCCGAATGGAGCGATTTTGATATAAAACCACACCATCTCCACAAGAACTCGCAAAATCTTCCACCATCTCGTCACAATAGATGTTGACATGATTTACAGTTGAGTGTTTATTTTAACTTTTTTTGCGCTGTTCGAAATGTTGATAAAAAGCGCCAATCGGCAAGCTGGGGTACCCGCCCTTTCCCTCAAGCGGTCGCTCGCACGACCCTCTTCGCTTCCTCGAGCCAGGCCACCTTGGCCCAAGCCTCGTTGCGTTGAGTCTCGCGGCGCAGCCAGCGGCGCGACTTGTCGGCCAGCATGGCCCACTCGTCGGCGAGGGCGCTCAGCTTGAGCTCCAGGAAGGCCAGCGCCAGGGCGGTGGCCCACACGGTCTCCTGAAGCTGCTTCTGGTCCGCGCCGGCGGCGGCAGGCGGGCGCATGGCCGCGCCCGAAACGCCGAGCAGCTGAGCCAGCGCGTCGTTGAGCTCAAACGCCCCGTTGGCACGCTGCAGCAGCACGAGCTTCGAGAGCTGGTCGTGTTGGCTCTGTGGCTGGCGAGCTGGTGGTTGGGTGTTCTCCGACGCTGCCAACTCCATCATCACTTCATGATCCTCATCCGCCTCCTCTTCCTCCATTGCCGTCGCGCTCCTCATGCGTTTTCTCTTGGTGTTGCTCCTCGGCGGCGATCTCGATCTCGACCTGCTGCGATCGAAACTTTCGCTCTCGTCCATGTCCTCGAACGCGTTGCGGGCTCTGATGCCGCCGAAGAAACCTCCTGCACTGGCCCCACCTCGACCACCTCGACCACCTCGAGAGCCACCTCGAGAGCCACCTCGAGAGCCACCCCGAGAGCCACCTCGAAAACCACCGTAGCCGTAGCCGACGTTGCTGCTTGTACGGAAAGCTGGACTGGGAGCCAACATCCTCTCGGCGATGGCAACGCGCCGCATGGTGCCTTGCGTGGTCTCGTCCCGCTCGTCCTTGGCCACGAACGAGGTGTAGGCCGTCACGAGCTGATACCTGTACCGCAAATGAATCGCGACGGTTTGTGCGTTAGTCTTCTTTTATGACGCATCCGGGGGTCGCACAAGAGGGCCCACGTACATGACGCCAAGCACTTCGATCTCCGCTTTGATCTGCGCCCTGTCCTCGCCGGTCGACGCGTTGCGATCGGTCAACTCGCGCACACGGCTCTTGGCCGCCAGAGTGCGGATGACCGGCGTCGAGGCCACCAGCGCGGCCGCCGGTGCCAACGTGACCTTCTCCCTGGTCTCGGAGGCCGAGGACGTGGCGTAGGACACCGTGATGGGCTCCTCGGCGTCTGCGCAAACATCATTCGCGAACATCATCAGCGCCAAGTCGAGTCCAGAGAAGCCGTCGAGGCGGCGCGTACCGGTGGGAAGCGTGGCGCCGCGCTTGATCAGGCCGTAGATGGACAGGCGGACGCCGTCGAACAGAGGCGGAAGGATCTCGGGAGCCTGCACGAGCACCGAGCCCCAGGCGGCGCCCCAGTCGCAGGTCACGTCGTTGACCGAGGGCTGCATCGCCAGCCGCAGCTGGCGCATGACCTTGGACTCGAGCCTCTCGCCGGGCACCACGAACTCGGCCGTGCCCTTTCCGGCGCGGGCCATGCCGAGCACGAGCTCGCGCGAGACCGAGGAGCCGATGCCCAGCGTGAAGACGCGCAGTTGGGCCATCTCCGGGATCGCGATCGGCGGGCGGCTTTCATCGGCCGTGCGCGCCCGGCAGCGGCGCTTGCTGTCGCTCCCGCAGTCGCTGTACAAACACACAAAGAAAGCAGTCCTTGAGCGTGATTGGCCCGACAACAACACGAAGGCGGGGACGGGCGGGTACCAGAAGAAGCCGCCAAAGCGGGACTCGAGCTCGTGGCCCTTGTGGCACACGTCCTTGCACACAACGCAGCAGCCCGACAGCTTGTCGCGTGGATAGCAGGTGCGACAGTGGTACCAGAACTGATGGGCAAAGTCGCGCGAGCCCTGGAAGGTGCACACGCCGGCCCGGATGGCCCGCGCGGCGTTGTCGTCGATCTTGCAGGCGATCCGCTCGCGCACGGCCTGCAGGACGGACTCGGTGTTTGACACCTCGCCGTCGGTGAGGACAAACACTTGCCTCGCGTACTCGGGCTCGACGTGGTCGTCGAGGACCGCTTGGAGCGGCTCCAACAGCTCGGTACCGCCCAGGTCGGCGGTCATGGCTTCGACCCGCCTGCTTGCCTCTTGGAGGCTGTCGTCGTTGTAGGGTTGCGAAGTCCTGAAGAGTAACTCGTACCTCGAGCCGAAGCCCACAACTGAAGGAAGGATTAAAAAACAAAAACAAAAACAAAAAACAAAAAACAAAAAACAAAAAACAAAAAACAAAAACACAAGGTCAGCCTCTCGCCGCGCCGACAAAGGTGAGTAGAGGGTTGAAGACGGGGGGCACCATTAAACTTGCATTCCTCGGGCAAGCTGCGCAGGAAGAGCTGGAGGGCGGCCTTGGCGTGTTGGATCGGGGCGCCGGACATGCTCCCCGATCGGTCCACTGTTTCCACAAAATGGAACGGATGAGTGAGCTGGGGAGCTTAAGGACAAACATTACGCGTTTGAGATATCGAAAGAAGGACGTACAAACGAAGATGAACTCGCGCTTCTGTTCGACTTCGGCAAAGCGCGGGAAGAGGGTGAGCATGACGGCCTGCCTCTCGTTGTCGATCCACAAGCCCGGCTGGTGCGCGTCCCTCTGCTGGATCAGCAACACAAAGTCGCGGTCGAGCGCCGTCTCGGCAGTGCTCAACGAGACGCGGCCCTTGTTGGGCGAGTCGCCGTTGAGCTGCAGCCGAATGGGATGCGAGGGCGACTCGACGCTGACCAGCGAGGAGGGCATCTCGATGGCGATGTCGAGCTCGAGGCCGCGACCGCTACCACCACCACTACCAGCAGGGATCGCAAGGGCGACCGCTTGGAGCGCCTCCTGCTCTTCCTTGGTCGTGCCTTCGCCGTGGTAGCGCGGCGCGATGGTGGTGGGCAGCGTGAAGCGCACCGACCCACCTTCGAGAGTCAACTCCACCGCGTAGGTAATCTGCAAGACGATGTTCGAGTTGAGTGAGCCTTTTACGAACGTCGTGCGTAGGGAAACGCTTGGGTGGAGAAGGTCGCGTACGTGGATGATGCACTCTTTGCCAGGCGGGAGGTTGCCCACGTTCATCGTGAATATCTCTTCTTTCTCTGCGGTGGTGAGAGCGAGGCGCTTGGGTTAGTCGCAAGAGAAGAGGACGACACATGTGTGCGACACGTACTCTGTTCGAGTAGGTAGGCCCCATGGCCTTCTGCGATGGCGTCGTCGTAGGTGTTGCGGGCTTCTTCGGTGGGCATGACGGTGCCGACCACTCGCCGGCCGTCGAGCTCGGCCTCGAACTTGCACACCGCAGCCCCCGAGTCGATGGGGAAGGTGTAGCTGACCTCGAGAGGCACTTGTTCTTCGTTTCTGTAGCGCTGGACCAAAGTCACTTCACACGCCATGTCCGTTACGGTGGCTGCGGCCTTGACGCCCACCAGCGGGATGTTGGTGTGCGGTTCCACCACCTGAGCTCCACGGCCACGACCACAGCGGCAGCGGAGCCCAAAGAAGGGACCCTGTGCGGCTGTACTCGGTCGTTGCGCCACCTGCATGGCCGTTTGTTGTGTCGTGTGGTTCGGGTTATGATTTAGTTTTTTTTTTCTGGTTTGGGCCAAATAAATACTATTTTTCTGGCCAATCAGAAAAAAGCGAAGTGGCACAGAAAAAGAAGTTTTCACTTCAGGGGCCGTGTCTGGCTTCCTGGTCGGGGCTTTCTGTGTGCCCGTGCTGTGTGGCTCGAGCTCAAGTGCGATAGGTCCGGACAACTCGAGTGATAGCCTTGGCGCACACGGGGCACTCCTTCTTGACCTTTTGCACCTGTTGGGCGCACGACAAGCACAGGATGTTGTGGCCACACCACAGCAGCACCTGTTCACCCCGACCCGCGCGTCAGTATACACGTTACTCGTGGCTCGCCACCAGCTGCCCTGGACACGAACCGTCTCGATCTTCTTGTCCATGCAGACGCGGCACCAGGTGTCCTCCTCGAGGATGGAGATCTTGTCGTCCTTGGCCAGCAACTCGCGGTCCTTTGCGGCCAGCTTGTCCTCGAGCTGCTGGATCTGCGCCAGGAGGCCACTTGTGTCTCCATCCGTCGACGAAGAGGACGTACGGGTGGTGGCGGTGGAGGTTGAGGTGCTGGTGCTCACCATCACCGTTTGTTGTGGGTCGCTGCGGGCCGAGAAAACAGACGTTGTCGTCGTCGATGAGCGATAGGACCCGTTGGAGAAGAGCGGGGGCTTGCCGCCAGCATCAGAGTCGTCGTCAACGGCGCCAAAGAGGAAATCGAACGAGCTCGGCACGCCGTCGGTCTCCTCCTCGTCTCCATAGTCGCTGAGGCTGCCTCTATCAGGCGACTGCTCTTTTCGCGTGGTGAGGACCATCGGCGTTGTGGCCTTGGACGACACCTCCTTGGCCTTGGGGACGAACTCATAGGCTTCATCCTCGTCATCACCGTCATCATGGCCAAAGAGATCGCCCAGGGCCATGGGCTTCTCCTCCCTGAGGGACTCCGCCGTGGGGCGAGTGGCCGTCTTCCGCTCGATCGTGTCGTCGTCGAGTGAGAAGAAGGCGTCATCAGCCGAGTCACCAAAGAGGCACGGGAAGGCCTCGTCGGACGCCGGGCCCGGTGGTCGGGTGGCTGTCCGGAAAATGGTCCGCGGCCGAGACGGCGCGCGGGTCACGATCTTGCGCTCGACTTGCGGCGGCAACGCGAGCGCGGCGGTCTGCCGCTTGCGCTCGTTTTCCTGCTTCCTCTTCGACCGCTGGGCCTGCTGGGCCTCGTTGCTCATCGCCGCTTCGATCAGCACCGAGATCAGCTCCGCGTTGTCGTTGCGAAGTGCGTACTCTGCCAAATTCAATCAGCGACGTGGCGACCACCACCAACAACAGCAACACGTGTTGTAAATTCACATACCAAGGGCAGTATTGCCTTCATTGTCCTTCATGTGGACGTTGGCCCCGTTTTCGATGAGCGTCAAGGCCACACTGGTCTTGTCTGTGTGGGCCAAGCCCAACAACCCCAAGAACGCATCAGCTGAAGCTTAACGAAGTCGGAATGATGAGACGAGCACCCGAACCTGAGAGCACGGCGATGTGGAGAGGCGAGTAGCCAGCGGCCTGCTTGTGATCCACGTCGACGCCCTTGCCCAGCAAGTAGTTTACGATGTGCGTATGCCCGCTCTGTGCCGCCAAGTGCAGCGGCGTGTAACCAAAGTCGTCCTCCTGCACATACGACCGTCAGACCCGCCAAGTGCATCACGCCATGCAAGGCACCGCGAGGTGGAGGACGAACGTGGAAGAGGGCGGCCGGGTTGGCGTCCACGGCAGCGCTCACGCTGGTCAGGTCTCCCGACTGCACGGCGGTAACAAAGACGGCAGAGCTGACGGGAGAGGTCCGTCGCGGCGGCTCAGCAGCCGACGATGGCAGGGGCCTTCGCCAAGAGGCTTGGGGCTGGGACGGGGGTGGCGCGGGGGGGCTGTCCTGGTTGGTCTTGTTGTAGCTGCTCCAGGCTGGCGGCCAGGCGGGGCGTGCGCTGTACCTGCAACAGCAGTAGTAGTACACCATCAATTCCGAGAGGCCGCAGAGGAGCTGCAGGAAAATGGAGGTGAAGGTGACCGTACCCAGCCAACGCCAAGTGCGACGCAATGTCGGCAATGCGGGAGTCATTCTTGTACCTGACTTGGCTAAGTTAGTGGCCCGCCCCAGACTACCGGAGGAAACTGAACGCACCGTTCGTAAGAGGAAGGGTTGGCTTGTAGCTCACTAATCATACGACACACTTCAGCCTGGCCTATGTACTTAGCTGTCGCAGGGTTTTGGGCCAGCAAGGAGAAAATTTGGTCTTGCTGGAACAAGCTGCTTGGGTCCTCCATTGCAGGCACAATAATCACTTCTTGAAAGCGTTGATGTGGAGTAGCCCGGGTTGGGAAGAAGGGATCAAGAAAGCAAAGCTACGAGAAAAAGAACCATTCAATTTCAGGGAAGCTGGTTGAAAATTACTACTTTTGGCGCCAAAAGCGCATCGATACAAAAATGCATTGTGAATTACTCAAGAGCTGATTCGCATCTGTGAATCCATTCGCACGCGATCTGTTAACGCTCAGTCAGAATTGTCGCGCAAACGTGTCATCATACGACAGTAAAGTTTCTTAAATTCAGAAAGACTAATCGAAACTCCATAGTGATCTTCACATAGAAGACCGTCAGGACTTATAATAGCTCATCTTGTGGTGCATGTAGGTAATAAATTATAAAAAAAAGCAAATTAAGCGCACCAGCAGCATGCTTGTGGCAAGTGAATCCAGTAGCGGAGTGCTTGTAACGCTGGCCTACACTCTACCTGTCGTGTTACTTGGATAAGCGAGAAGCACACTTGTTCAATTATAAAGCTTGCAAAAGAAGGAATGTGTTATGCATTCAAATCGCAAGTGTGGAAAGGCACACAAGAGAACAGGATGATAACTTGATTTTTTCTTAGCCCCTTCCATTTGATCGACTTCCACGGGTAAAAGGAAGCGGACTGGTAATAGGGGCTGAAAGATAGATGGGCAGTGAGGAAGATTTCACATACCAAGCGCAAGATCGGCAAAGAAAATCGCGGATCACATCTGACTAGATCACCCTACCGGGGTCGTCTCAAGTTTTGGCTGCAATGCTGCTACAGTGTTCACGACATGTTGTTGGAGTGTGGTGTGTGCGAACGGCAGCGGAGAAGAAGAGTACTGCCTCCGGCGCAGCGCACGAAGAAAAAGGGCAGCCCAACAACTCCGGACCACACACGAACGGACAAGTGTCACGGCCGGGGCTTTACTGGCGAGGAGGAAGACCAAACGCCTCCGGTTTGAAGTCCTCCAGCGTCTTGATGATGCAGAAGGCTCGCGGATACCTCTCGTGGGGCATGATAGGATCGGGCACGGCCACGACGATGCCGCCGGCGTTGGCGCCAGCCTCGGCGCCGGAGGGCGAGTCCTCGAAGACAAGGCAGTGAGCGGGGTCGACGTTGATACCACGCGCAGCCGCCAGGAAGATGTCAGGGGCGGGCTTGCCTTGCTTGACCTGCTCGTTGTCGCCAGAGATCAAGTAGGAGAAGACTTTGAACCACTCCTGGTGCTTCTGCAGCTTCAGCGCGACGGCGTCCTTGACGCTGCTGGTGGCCACGGCCATGGGGATGTTGTGCTTTTGGAAGTAGGCCGTGAGCTCCTTCGCGCCTGTCCCAGCGCAATGAGGAAGGGGAGGGAGAACTGGTGAGCACAAGACTACGCTACTGCAGCCATGAGCGCTATTGAGGGGTGGAACGAACCAGGCATCGGCTCGGCGGTAGGGAAGAGCTCCTTGAGGTGCACCTCGCGCTTCTCGAGGAACTCATGCGGGCCGATAGGCAGCTGCTTGGTATCGATAATGAGCTGCGCGCCCTGCACCTCACCTCGACCGATGACGTGCGACCTCAGCTCCTGGTCATACACGTGGCCGTACTCCGCGAGCACGGCAGCAATGGCCTATTCCGAAGAGGAGCGTTGAGCGGTTGGGGTTAAACTGGTGCGCTCAGGCACTTGTCAGGTTGTCTCGGGCCGCGTACCTTTTCGTAGAGGGGCTCAGTGTCGAGCAGGAGACCGTCGAGGTCGAACAACACTCCCTTCACTTCCTTGGGTGCCGCTGTGTTCATGTCTGTTTCTGGTGGTCAAGAAGGCTTAATCTGGTGGCGTGCGACTCAAACGAAGAAGACCAAGGGACGTGGCTCCGCGTTTCTCTCGGTCGGAGCTTGAAGCCGTACAGGAGAAATCCATTTTCTCTCTTTCTCTCTGCAACTGGCAAGATGAGGGCGACCAGAGCAGCTGCATTACATCGTGCACCATCTGGCATGGTGGGCGTAGCACGTGCCGGAGCTACGCGTGCATCTTTCTTGCGCGTTGCACCAGTGCTTCGATCGAGGCCAGGCCCGCTCCAGCCCGCTGGCAGATTTTATTGTACGGCTCCATCCTGTTCTCGTTGCGAGCATGGTGAGTGGAGGGCAGGGGCTGTGCTAAGCTTGCGCGTGCACGTAGTTCGGACTTGGTCTCAGGTAAACACGCAGACGAAAGACCAAGCGCCCAGTGGCACAGAGCAGCCCCTGACGGCGGCGCTCGTGGAGCTGCAACGGATAGAAGGGGAACTTCAGCGCATTAAAGAAAGCGACCAAGCGGAGGTCGTTGCAGCCGAGGCCGGGAAGGTTCTGGCCCAGCTTGAGACGCTTGGAAAAGAGCTCAAGGTTGTGCGCACCCCTCTCGACCTCGTCACTGTGGCCAGGTCCCTCACACGGCGCGCGCAGATCACCGTGATTGAAGACGAAGGGCAGCAGATCGAACTGCCTGAGAACGAGGATGAGAAAAAGCTCTTTACCCAGCTGAAGGTCGACAGGTGCGTCCGCCTCATGTCGTTACACACCATGGAGGATGCAGAGCCTCATACGCCCGAGCACGAACAGCCTCTACTTGTGCGGCGACGCGCTGCTGTGTCTGCAGCGATACCAAGAGGCCTTGAGCTACCTGGACCGCGTGATCGAGATGCGACCCAATCACATCGACGCGCTGCTCGCGCGGGGCGAGGTTTACATGGACCTCGGGGACGACAAAAGCGCCATGAGGGACTTTAATGAGGTTCGTTTTGCAGTGCCGCATTGGCCACTTGAAGTCTCCTCACATGGACCCCGTCCGTCGGCTGCCCACAGGTTCGGTTCTGGGATCCCAACAACCCGGACGCGCTCTTCTACGCCGCGTCACTGCTGCGCAAGACGTTGAAGAAGGCCTCCGAGGACAAGCAGGACCTCGACAAGTACTTTGCCGCAGCTGCGCCGAACGCAGCCTCTGAGGCCGCTTCAGACGGCCACCCCAAGGAGCGCAGCTACGAGACAGAGCCAGAAGAGAACGAGAATAAAAAATGATCCAAAAGGAACTTCTCCTCCTGGTGTTGCACCCCTCTTCAAGGACACAAGGAGTGTGCCCCAATTAGACATCATTAGGTTTTTTGAACCAGAGAGTCTTGGTCTGCCTTGGTTGGCCAAAAGTTGTAAATAAATAAATAAAAAATCAACAAATAAATAAATAATAAAACTGGGCCAGTTGGCGGCTTCTTCAGGCGGAGGCTTCGCTTCTGCGCTGCTGCGGGAGGACAGAGTCTCGATTGGTGTTGCTCGGCCGTCGCGGCTTGACGCCGAGGAAAGGCGCTACGGCGGGGATCTGGAGCAGGAGGTAGACCGTGAGGTAGCTCATCCCAAAGGTGACAACGTTCAGGATCAGCTGCACATCCCCGCCCCACGTGAGTTTGTGGCACGTCATCTGACCAAGCGCAAAGAGAGAGGAAAAGAAGCGTACAGCTTTCTGGCCCCAGGTGTATGCGTTCATGCCCCACCAACCAGCGTTCATGGAGCACGCCATGAGGTACTAGACACAACAAATAGAACAAAAGAAATCAGTATATTTTAAAAGAATGTAAGATAAAAAAAAGGGAAATATAAGCCTACGCTTGAGAGCCAACTAGAGGTACGTACCTCAAAGACCGGGTGGATGATGAAGAGCCCGAACGTGCTATCGCGGATGAACTGCTGCAGTCGTCTGTCGAGCATGTGTGTTTTTGGATTGGCGGGGGGGGAGGGGTTAGCGACGCGCAAGTACGGTGGTCGGTCGGGGTAGTGCGGTACCCCTGGAACGGGTGGTTGCCGTAATATTTACACAGTTGGCTGTAAATCCTGCAGCCGCCACCACATCCGCCAGCATCACATGTAAGTCAGGCCAACGACAACAGTACGGCAAGGCCTGATGGGTGACTGCTGCGCGAGGTCGTACCACATCCAGTACCAGCTCCCGACTCTGTTTTATGACGATGACGATGGTGATGATGGGTGAGCGAGTCGGTCATCAAGTCGCACGTGGTTAGAATCACGCGAGGGTGGTGCAGGAGGAGAAAGTACACGTAGAAGAAGCGCTTGATGCGCGGCTTGTAGGTGATGTAGCCCGGCCCCACGAACACGAATCCCTCCTGGTCCGGGAATGACCACTTGAGCAGGGCCTGAGCGACGGCGAACAGTTATGTAAGAAAATCAATGCAAAAATGCAAAATTAAATACATGAGAAAGAAATGGAATTAATATAAATGAATGAAAACAGAGGGAATAGGTGGCGCACGATGTTCATGAAAAAGTAAAAAGCCAGCTGCAGGTTGGAGCACGCGGTCCAGAAGCAGGGCAGGCGATCCTCGAAGAGCACCCAGGCGAAGCCAAACACGTAAAAGGCCGAGTGCGAGATGCTCGTGAAGAAGGACGTGCCCAGCGAGCGGCTTGTGTCGGCCCCCACCGCGATGAGACCGCCAAAGAAGGACGTGGGCGAGGGGATCTCGTCCGGCCCGAGTACTTCAGGGGCGCTGATGATGAGCACATGGCCTGCCACGATGGACAAGAGGCTCAGCAGCGGCAGGTTCACGGAGAAGGTGAGGCGCCTGCCTCCGCCTCGAGCCCCTGAACCCTTCCGGCCATCGAGAGACTCTCCGTCGCCGTTGTCGTCGGAGCCCAGGCGGTGGAGCGGAGGCGACGACGGCGAAGAGGGCGATGCGGTGGGCCCGTAAGAGCAGGTGGCAAAGCACGACCACGAGCGCGGGAAGTGGAGGGTGATGGTGGTGGGCAGCGGGAAGGTGGCGGTGAGAAGCGGCAGCACGTAGATGAGCACGATGCCGGTGTTGATCAGGAACGACGAGAAGTACTGGTTGGCCCACGTAAGCATGAGCGAGGGCGCGAGCGTGCTGAGGGAGACCATCCACTCGTACTGCAGCTCAAAGTAGTGCTCCATGAAGCGGCCCAGCACGACGACCTTGAGGTAGTGCGTCAGCGCCGCCAGCGAGAGGCCACCGCCGCCCCCGAGGCCGACCTGCCTGGCGCGGGCGAGGCAGGCCACAAGCAGGGCCGTCGCGCCAAGGAGCACGCCCACGAGCGTGCCCCACAGCAGGCCGAGCCAGCACCAGAGCCACAGCAGCGGGGCCGCCACGGTCCCGCACACGAAGAGGCCCAGAGACCACGGCGACCGGCGTCGCGCGGCCTCGCTCGTTGTCGAGAAAGCCGATGATGGCAAGGCCGAGGTGGAAGCGGCGGAAGACGAAGAAGAAGAAGCCGAGAGCCGACGCACGTTGGCGTCGTGGGCGGCTTTCATGACGCAAAAGAGCGGGAGGTGGAGCACCCAGAGGGCGAACATGTAGGGCAGGAAGTAGAGCTGGCCGGGCGAGGTGAAGAGGACCTCCTTCCAGGCGTCAGCCGAGGCGTTGAGGATGGTGCCCTCCTTGTAGAGGAGCATGGTGAGCGAAACCGGTAGACCCATGATGAGGAAGCCGAAGAAGAACGCCACGATGAGCTTGAAGAAGCGCTCGGCCACCACGCGCCACAGGCTCTGCTTCTCCTTCATGCTCAAGATGCTCGAGGCGCCGCCCAGCACGAAAAACATGTTCAACCCCACCTGCAGGATGCCCCTCTGCACGCTGTGCACAGCGCCCTGTATAGGTAGCGCGGGTGAGTGGAAGAAGATGTTGATGAAGGCGGAAGGCCAGCCCACGTACCATGTAGTGGCGCACCAGGGCCGCGTCGTCGAGTGGTGACATGGGAGTGACGCGCAGCCAGTTACGCTTGCCATCAAAAAAGCGCATGTTGTGGTAGTAGACCAGGAAGTTGGCTTGCACCACGCGCACGCACTCCATCCAGTACTGCCGCGTCCCTCCACCTCCTGACGGCGGCGTACCGCCAGTGGGCGGCTTGGCTGCCTCGTCCATCGATTTGTTGCTTGCGTGGCTTCACTCCACGAAGACACCAATTTTGGGCTATCTTTATCTTTTCCTCCGAGTTTTCCACCTTGCTTTTTGTTTTTATTTATTTATTTTTATCTCTTGTTTCTCTCTGGGGAGGACAGACCGCTCTGCCTCACTCGTAACCTCCAGTTTCATCAGCGCCTCCGTACTGCTCTTCCTCCTCACCCGTCTCTTCGCGTTCGGGCTCAGGCTCAGGCTCGGGCTCGGGCTCGGGCTCAGGCTCGGGCTCCTCCTGAGGCTCTTCGGGCTTCTCCTCCTGCTGCGGCTCCGGGTCCTCGACGGGCTTCAGCGGCGCCTTCACGGGGGCGCCCTGTGTGGCGATGACCTGCGCTGCGGCCTTGGCCAGCGCAGCCTTCTCCCGACGCCACTGCATAGCATCCAAGTGCTTCTCAAGCTGCGCACACCACAGGCAGGTGAGTCCACGCGTGGGGCAAGCGACAGCTCAAGGACTCGCACCTCTTCGGCACACTTCCGCTCCAGTTTTTGGTACTCCTTCTTGCGTTTCTGGGCGTTGTCGTGCAACTCGGACTCTTGCCTGTCGGCCAGGGCCTCCTCGTCCTCGTGCTGGTCGGACATGGTCTTCTGCAAGTCGTCCTGCTGCTTGAGGGAGAGCTTCATCTGCTTCTTGGACTGGAGCTGCTGGAGGGCCAACATCTCCTTCTCCTGCTTCTTGATCGAAGCCTTGACCTGCTTCTTTCGCTTCAGCTCATCGAGGTCGGAGGGGTTGTTCTTCTCTTGGATCTTGTCGGCCAGATCCTCGACCTCTTCCTTGTGCTCATACTCTTGCTTCCGCCTTTCATCCTCATGCCTGATGATACTTGCATGAGCCATGAACGTCGACGTTTCATCTTCTGCATAACGAGGCGTGCGCACCTCCACTGCATCTCAATCTCGTCCCGGACGGCTTTCCTCTTGGCGTTGGACTCCTCTCGGATGTGCTTCCTCTTGAGGAGTCTCTTCTGCTTCTGGTGGGTGAGCCTCTGCTTCTCGAGCTCGTGCTCGTCGTCCTCCTTTTGCTTCTCGACCTTGGCGTCCTCCTCGGCCTTGACGCGCGCCTTCCTTCTGGCCAAATCCGAGGGGTCGGTCGGGACCCGCGCGCCCACCTGCCCCCAGGCCACCGCGCGCATGAGCAAGGGGCCGCACCATGGACAGGCGCGCTCTCTTCGGGGCGAGGAGGAGCCGTACGGCGGTGATGGCGGTGAACCACCCGTCGAGTAGCTTGGCGTTCTCGGCGCAGAAGAAGATGGGGGCCTTCTGCGTGGTGAGCCTGATGGTGTGGTCGTAGCCAGGAATGTACTCCCTCTCGATCAGGTAGCTCGTCACGTCCAACACCGCGCTGGGCGCCTGAGTAGCAACAGATGAAAGGCCTCTCGGGTGAGCTCGTTGTGTGTTAACAACAAACACCAAGGCACGAACCTTGCTCACATCCTCTTGCTTCTTGTAGATTGAGATAGCTCTCTCGCTGGGACGAAGAACCAGATAGCGCTTGTCCTTGGGGGACTGCGGTGGTACCCACAACCCCAACAAGGTAAGCATCCAATCCCTCCCCCCTCTAGTTGCACATCAAGGCACCTTAAAGCTGCGACCATCGTTCGAAACAAGAAGCCAGCCTGCGTGCTCGCTCATGACGTCTTGCTCTAAGTGTGTGAGCCTTTGGGTTATTGCGCGAGCGGTTGAACAGTCGTGTGGTCAGCGGTTTCCTTTATTGGCCACAGCTACCTGTTTCGCGATGGCTCTGTGGGACAAAAAATCAAAATAATAAAAATAAAAAAGATCAAACAAAAATAAAAGAGAGGAAGCATCAAGCGTGACGCACAATAAATATCTCATTTAAAAGAAGCTGCTGATCAACAAAATGCAGAACAAACCAGTTCTGGGTCATGGTTTTTGGTTGTGCTTTCTGGCCTTTGTTCGTCGCTCTGACTTCTTGAGTGATTTGTTTCGATCGTCAGTCTCATCATCGTCGTCATCGTCGTCTGGGTCGTCATCATCATCCAGGTCGTTGTCGGCTGCGTCTTCGTCCTCGTCTTCGTCTTCATCATCATCATCTCTTTGACCGACAATCTCGCGTTTGCCGAGGAGTTGTTGGTCGGTCGGGTTGCCCTCCTTGGAGAGCGTGTCGTGGGCGGTTCGAAAACCAATGATGAAGAACGCCATGGCCCAAATGAGCAGGGTGCCATAAATTATGTACTTGGTGGCCCTCGGATCGAACAGCATCTTGCGTAAAGGCCTTTCGAAAGATCGAGTACGCAAAGGAGGACGCCCACAACGAGGGAAGACCGGGACAGGCAACAGAGCAGAACGACAAAGAATCTTTGGGACTTTCTTCTTCTTCTTCAGTTTTCCGTTTAAATTTTTCTTTTCCCGCCACTACACGCCTGCTGGCTTACACGAGGTGAGCGTGTAGAGGTAAAAGGTGCGGGCGAGGGTGGCTCCACCAGGTCCACCTTCGTCTTCTCCTTTGGTGTTTCCGTGACTCCGTCCTCCACCCTTCTTTCCATCTCGGCCAAGGGCCCGATCAAAGGTGTCGGCCTGCACCTCCCAATCGACCTCGTCGCTAAAGTAGAAGTAGGGGTTCGTGATGAAGCTGTCGTTCTTGGAGAAGATGAGAAACTTGGCGCCAGGCTTGAGCACTCGGTAGACGTCGCGCATCATCTGTTGAATCGTCTCGTTGGTTCCCTCTTCAGTCTCTCCCGTGGACAAGAGAGCATCTGTGCACAAAACAAACAGTCAGACCGGCGTGGCTACGCAGTAGGTGATGATGATGATGATGGCCGGTACCCAGGCAGCCTTTATCCAGGCACAGATCGAACGAGTCATCTTCAAATGTCATGTGCTCGACGCTCATGAGCTCATACGTGCAGCGGATCATCAGTTCGTCGCTGCGGGGCGCTGTGGCGGTGGTCTTGCCTGCCGGCGGCTTTCGCTTCTTGTCTCCTGCAGTCTGGCCGCGTCCTGTGTGCTTCGCCACCTCGAAGGAGCTGTAGGCCTCCTGCTGGCGTGCCTTCATTTTCTCAATGATAAGCTCACAGTTGTCGATGTTGACTACGCTCACGGTGGGCAGCTCCGGATCGCTCACAATCTTTTCGCTTACCACCGAATTGCCACACCCTGTAGTGGCAGGCGTGAGCAATAAGGCATGAAGAGTGGACGAAGAGAAGGAGACGGTGCCAATGTGGAGAATGCGTTGGCCCTCCTGCAGATTTGCGGAAAGGAAAGGTCGGATGTCGGGATAGAGGAGGTACCACTCGTAGGTGTCAACGTATCCCGGCCCGCCCTCGCTGTAAAAGTCATCCCAGTAGTCGACACACGATGGGGTGGCCATCTTTGGCGAGCCAGGAAGAAAACAGAAACAAGAAACTGCAGCAGACAACTTTTTATTTATCTATTTCTCTCGAAACACCAAGATGAACGTGACGCAGACCGCCACTGAGTTCTTCACAAACACCAAAAAAACGCCCCTCGACATAGTTGACCGACCACTCAACAAGCCGAAAAAGGAGGTGCGGTGCCCTTCCCATTGAGTTCATTCTGATTTTTGCTGAAATGATGTTGCCCTGCTTGTGGTGCAGGTGAGCCTGAGCGCCTATGCCTATCTTTTTTCAGAGTTTGTACAGTATGCACAGACCAAGGTGGCCAACATCGCCACAGCTGAAGAGCGGTACTTCCTGCCCCTCATGAGTCGCGCACCAGCGCACTGGTGTCCCGCAGGGCCGGGCTGACCAGTTGCTGGTGGGAAAAGGTTGTGGGAGGTCGGATACCAAGTGGGCATTCGCATGCTGGAACTGCAGAGCTTCCGAGAGAAGAAGGTGAGGCGCGAGCAGGAGATTGTGGGCATTCTGGGCTTCATCTCTGTCAACTTGTGGAGGACCCTCTTTGGCGACCGCGCGGACTCGCTCGAGCGAAGCACCGAACACGAGGACGAGTGTATACAGTGCACGCTCTACTTGTTCAGTCTGAACTTTGCTGGCTGTTTGCTGATGCACGTTTCCTATGCAGACATGATCAGGCTGAGCGGAGACGTGCTGGTGAACAAGTACGTTTCCTTGCGTGATGGTGGACTCAACACGGCAGCCTTCGTGGCCGGTGTAGTCAATGGCGTGCTCGACGCCGCCGAGTTCGTACGTGCTCTATTCCTACGTACTCCTGGGCCCTTTCCCCCTCTAACCACAGCTCTGCCCTTTGCAGCCGTGCAAAGTGTCGGCACACTACGTCAAACCGAAGACGGTCATCTTGATCAAGTTCGAACCAGAGGTAATCGCGCGCGAGAAGCGGCTCAAGCCCTGACGCAGCATGAAGGGCCACCCGTGAGACGAGAGCTTCTGTTCTTCTTTGAGCGTAGTTGTTGAGTTATTTAAAAAATGTGCAGTCAATTTCAGACGAGGAAATTTCGATTCCACGGGTGCTGGTGGCATGCGCCCTTCTTCTTTGTGGAGGGCGGTGACGCTTTAGGTCGGATTTCGGTGGGCTGCAGACCGACGATGGCCAAGAGGTACGAGTCGATTGGGTCGAACACGTCGGCACTATTCGCTCCTCTCGGCTTTCGGAACCAAGACAGAAGCATACACCAACCCCCAAACGCCGTTATATATACCTTCTGCTACGCCACCGTAGAGCGAAAGAGGGCGGTACGTCGGGCCTTGCCTTGTTAGCACGCCAGCTTCTGCAGCAGCTTCATGTTCATGGGCTGTGCGTGTGTCTCTATGTTTGTAGAAAAGGAACGAGCAGCGAACAACAACTACAACCAAGAAGCAGCAGGCAAGTGTTTTCCTGATGACAACCGACCTGGGCGTGGAGTGTATGGTGGGCCTGTGCCTTGCCGCGGCCATTTGGTGGATCGCGCGCAGGAGGCGCACCCATACGGAAGGACCCAAGACGCGCCTCGACCCGCTTGGTCTAGCCGAGCTGGAGCCTCTGTCGGCGACCGACGACAATACGCTCAAGAAAGATGACCTCGTCGTGGAGGGCCACAGCGCGCAGAGGAATGCTTCCGGGATGCCAGGCAAAGAGCTGCCATTGTCACCATCTCCCCAACAACAAGAACATAAACTGGCTGATGACGTGGACAACGAGTCAGACCAGGAAAGCGAGGAAGACAAGGAAGAGGACGAAAGCTGGGATGTAGAAGACGAGGACGACGCTGCTGAGCCCGACTTGACCGACGATGAAGATGAAGATGAAGATGAAGAGAGGGAAGAAGCTGCTGATGAAGACGAAGAAGACGAGGAAGAGAATGATGAACCGCGCGTGGTGAATGCCGAGCTCGACGAGGTGTCGTTGGAGACGCTGGCGAGAGTGGAGGCTTTGGCAGCAAAGATGGGTGTCAACATGACTGAAAGCTTCATGGCCATGGAAGAGTTCCTGGTGCTCGACGCTCCACCTTCTCCTGGCGCCCTGCCTTCCTTCGAGACCGACCGCATGCGTCTCGAGGACCACGCTGTCGTTCCGCTAAGCGACGCTGCCAGCGAGAGCGAGGACGAAGAAACGGACAACAACGACGACCAACCCGTAGACGAGACAAAGGAAGAAGAACAGGAACGGCGTGCGAGCCACGACAACGAGCAACCACTTGAGGACCCCGCGCCTGATGCAGAGGCCGCTTTCTGGGCCAAGTGCGAGAACAGGGAGGAATGCAACCTGTGCCACACCCCCTTCACCTTCCTCACCAGGAGGGTGCGCCCATCTTCTCCCTTTCCACCCTCATCCGCAAACTGCTTCACTTTTTACTCATGAACGCTGGCCGGCTCAGCACCACTGCCGCAAGTGCTTCGCCTCGGTTTGTGGCGGGTACGTCCGCCCAGCCTGGTCTACAGATAGGGACGGACAGCAGCTGACATATGACGTCCTGACAACATGACAACAGGTGCTCGGCCAACAGCGCGCCGTTGCCCGAGTTCGGAGGCCGCCTGGAGAGGGTGTGCGACACCTGCTGGACCTCCTTGCAGCAGCAGACGCAGGTGACGCCTGCGGCGGACGAGGAGACCGTCACGACGGAGGAGGTGCACGAACACGAAGCTTCGTGATCTCGCCCTGCCTCGCTGCAGCCCCGGGCAAAAAGGGTCTCGCGTGAAGAAGAGCTTCCACTACTCCCCCAATCGCCCTTGTTGGCACACCAATAGCCAAGGCAGCAACACGAGGCCGTTTTTTCTTCTTTCTTGTTCTCAGCAGTTGCGCTGGGGGAGGAGGTCCTGGTAGAGTTCGACCCGCCGCTCGAGGTGAATCGGGTCCCGTGCTCTCGACTCCTCGTAGTCGGCCCTCCTGGGCTCCACTTGGGCGAACAGCAGCTCGCCGCTCTCTCCGCCTGCCTTGCAGACCGCATCCCTGCGGCGACGCGGGATCACTCGTCAACAAACAACAACCAGTGACAAGATCGTCTGGCGAATGGCTGGCTGTCCGCACCCGTTCGGCGTGACCACAGAACTCAGCCCGCAGAAGCGCGAACCGTTCTCATCGCCGGCCCGATTGCAATAGGCCACAAAGATCTTTGTGGCATTGGCCGCGCGTTTAGAAGAAGAAGAGGGAGAAGAGGGGGAGTTGTGTAGGTCACCTTGTTCTCAAAGGCCCTCGCCGGGACCGTGACCTCCGGGGCGAAGCTGGTCATGCAGGCCGTGGGCACCAGCACGGCATCGGCGCCGCGCAGCATCAACACACGCACGGGCTCCGGGAACTCGATGTCTGGAGATGAGGATCATCACGATGAGCACCCATGACGGGACCCCAGCAAACAACGTTGGCTTTGGGAGAACGAGGCTCGTACCCCAGCAGATGAGAACGCCGACGTTGACGCCTGGCCCCAAAAGCAAGGGGGGTTGGTGGCCAAGAAGACAGGTCAGCAGCGCAAGACAAAGCGGACAAAACATAACGAACCGCCGATCTTGACGAGGGGCGCCAGGCAGTCGCCGTAAGCAAAGTACTTCTTCTCGTAGTCGCCCCACAGATGCGTCTTCCTGCCGGTTCCTACAAGCGTCAACAAATTGACGTCGCGAATGCAGCATGGATGAAGCTGGGCACGCTACCGGTAGTTGAGGAGCGTGCTTCCGTCGGCGCCGAGGAAGATCGCTGAGTTGTAGAACGTCGTGCGGTCGCCCTCCACCACCCGCTCTGGATATCCGAACACGATGTAGACGCCGTGGGCTCGGGCCATCTCGGCCACTGCCTGAAAGAGCGCGACGGGTGGGTTGGTGGTGTTGATGGTGGCAGAGGAGGAGTTGGTCCATACCTGAATGGAGGGCCCATCAAAGGGCTCGGCGTCACGATGCAGTACGTCGCCCACGTTGTAGCCTGTCAAGAAAAGCTGCAAATAATGGCTATCAGGTAATTGAAAAGAAAGAATATTGATTTTAAAATATATATGTAGATATATATTTAAAAATAAAGAACGCGGGGTACCTCCGGAAAGCACAACAACAGCGGAGCAGCACTGTGGGCAGATGTTCGGTGGACTTGTGCCGCTTTGACGACGGCTTCGCGAGCGACGTCGAGGTTGGCTTTTTTGTCCTGAGCCCCCCCGCACTGCACCCGACAGTCAAAACTCCGCCCCAAAAGGCCAGACCCCACACGACCACCTCGCCAACGCGCCCCAAAGAGGAACCCTCCTCGCACCTGATACAGAGCCAACTGCAGCATCCTCGGCGCTGTTGCTGTGTTGGTGGTGCGTGAACGAGAAAACTGCTTGGCAAAGTAAGTTGGTCTAATTGCACCGCTTAATTTGGGTCGTCCTCCCTTTTGTGGGGTGGCCACCCCGAAAGTAGTCCTTCCCCTTCTTGGGTTGCGCTTCCACCCAATCCCTGCGATGTACCTGCCATGACTGCTTTCAAAGCAAAATGACTGTCTCGTGGTCCGGCTTAACGTGCAGACACTTCAGCACGCCGCCAGCACAACTACACGATTGCGTAACGCCATCTCTCAACCTATTCGCCATGTCCTTGAGCAACTTTTATGTATTTCTTTCCTTTTTTCATTTCTTTCATTTCTTTCTTTTAAATGGGATTTTCTTTGCTCAGCAGCACGGGTGGAAGAGGGAGAGGAGGGCTTGGTGCACCTCCACTTGCACCGCCGTTGGGGGAAGAAGCTCGCCGTCGACGCCCATCTTGCCCACCTTCTTTGATTTCGTAGACGCCAGCGGCTCGATGATGAGGGCCTTGACCTTGACGTACTCCACCCCTGGTGTAGAAACATTTACATGAGCAACCAACAAGAAACACAAGCAAGTCTCTTGACTAGAGAGAAAGAGGAGAAGAGTACCAGAGATGTTGAGGTGCGAGCCGTCGCCTTTCTCGTTATCGAGCAGCACCTTTGTCAGATTCGCGCGCGACGCCGATCGCATGAAGCAAACGTCCAAGCAGCCATCTGACCGCACGCGCACAAAGGTGAGGTTGACGGTGAAGAAGAAGGACAACGAGGTCCATTGACGATGATGACGATGAAAAGCGTACCGGCGAGGTGGGCGTAGGGGGTGAGGAAAGTGTCGGTGGAGATGCCGCGCACGTTGAAGGCCACGAAAAGCGAAAAGTCGTCTTCGATGACCTTCCACTGGGTCTTGGCGCTGCTTCGCCCGATGTAGCGCAGGTCGGGCCCGATCCCCTCCTCATCGTCAAACTTTTCCTTGTCGCCCCCGAGCAGCCGGCCGCCGCTGGCCGCGGCCTCCTCGTCAAACTCGCCGTCATCGGACTCGTCCGCGAAGCCCTGGTACAGCTTCCCAGCCTCGGCCGCGGCGGCGGCGCTGCCGTCGACGCTGAGCATCTGGCTCACCTGTCGCGCGTGGGCGCCCGCGGCGCAGGTGGGGCAGTGGATCTGGACGCAGGGCTGCGGGACAAAGTCGGCCAGCACGAACGAGATCCGCGCACGGTAGGCGTCGTTGGAGACCAACTTCTCGATGGCCGTCAACGTGAACCGGGCCTTGCCCATCCAGCGCAGCACTTCGCTGTCAAAGTCCACGTCGGAGATGAAACCCCAGGCCACGTCCAGGAACCCAAACCTGCGACATCACACCACCACGCGAGGCATCAGCGATGGCGGCGGCGCGTTTGGGGAGCCGCGAGCAAGCGGTACCGCTTCTTCTGGCCCTCTTGAAGGATGGAGAAGGCGTCAAACGGCCGCCGCTTGCCCTTGACGATGGCAAAGGCGGCTTGGCAGGGCGTGAAGCAGCCGATCGACGCGGCGAGGCCGTTGCCGGACCCGCTCGGGATGATGCCCACGGGAAGCTTGCTCGCCTCCTTCCAGTCCGGCCTTCGGAGCAGCGCATTGACCACTGATGATGACGACGAAGTCAGAGGTTCTCAGCAGAGAAGCTTCTCTCACACACATGCCGACGTACCCTCGTGGAGGAGGCCGTCGCCGCTGATGGTGACGATCCCGTCGTACATGTTGATGTCCAGCGCGGCCGCTACCTCGCCCGCGTGACCCGCGTACTTGGTCTCTATGCGCGTGTGCAAGCGTAAGCCCCATGGGCGGGACGGAGAAGGACGGGTGAGAGTGTTTCGTTTCATACCGACGAGGTGAAGGTGAATGTTGGCGACGAGGAACATGGGCCGGACTTGCTGCCACACCTTCTTGGCGAGGCCCGTGCCGCCAAACGGGTTGAGGAAGACGAGCAGGCGCCGCACGGGCACGCCGTTGGTCGGCTGTTGCTGCTGGCCCTCTGCCGTCATGTCGTCAGACGAAACGGACGGCGTTGTGGGGATGAACGACGCCGGCGGGAAGAAGGGCTGCCGCAGGGCCGTGCGCACGGACGCCAGCCAGGCCAGAAGCAGCTCCTCGCTCCCGCACACAAACTCGTACGTCTTCAGGTACCGATCGTTGGTCAAGCTCGGTGCCTAAATTCAAATATTCACAAAGTAATGAATTATAAATTAATTAATTGTTTAAAAAAAGGTGAACAAAAAGGAAGATGAAGGTGCAAGGTGGGCCGCGAACCTGGTTGGGATGTTTGAGGGGATAGGAGTGGAGGATGAAGCCGGTCCGCTTACGCGATCGGCTCACGCCGATGATCTCGGCATAGGGCAGCTGCTGGTAGGCATCGCCTTGCAGGGCCCAGCAGACCGAGTGCGGGAGGAGCTGCATGTAGTGCTGCCGTCCCTCGAAGAAGAGCAGCCCTGCGAGCGGTTCAAATGGAAGCGGGCCGAGGCCTGGAAGGCTTGCCCGGACTGCACAACCAGTTTGAGTCTGACGAAGAGGGCAAGGAAGGGAAATAAGGGCAGATGGATACAGACCTGGAATGGTGGACGACGAGGTGCGTAGAAGATGGTGGAAATGGGAGGGAGGGGGAGGAATGAAAGGCTGTCGAGCATCGATGGAGAGATAGAGCACGTCGCCGTTGCGCAACTCGTCCATGGCTTCCACTTCCGCGCCAGTGCCCAACCACACTCGCGCGATTTGTAGCTCCTTAGCTGATGGGTCGAGCACCTGTTGTTTCTTCTCGTCACTTCTCCTTTCATCTCTTTCATCTTCATCTCTTTCTGCGATTTCGGATAACTTGACCACACCATCTTGTGAGCCGGCAAGGAACAACTTGCGCAGGCATCGAGCTTTGAAGTCCTCCCAAGTCGCGTCGCTTCTGACGGAAATCACTTTACCATTGCTGTTCATAAAATTCCCATTTGGGAAAATGGAGAAGCGCAATCTCGTCACTTCTGCTGCAGATGTTTGGTCATTCGGCAGTGCTTCCATTCCACACGAAGCGTGAGAACACGATCCTCTTCCCTTCCCTCTCGCTCGGCTCTAATTTTCAAACTCGCCTTGGTGGAGCTGCACCAGGCCCAGATAGAAAAGGCAACAGCAAAAGCGCTGAGTTGGGAAATCTTGTCGCAAACTCTGAGGAATTAATACAACATGTTTTGTGGGTGTGATCGATCACACCGCCGATCGGCTGCCGTCGCTGCCAAGCAGGCGCTCGAGCTGTTCCACGACGTCCTTCATGGCCGGGCGCTTGTCGGCTTCAGCGTGCCAGCACTTCTTCATCAGCTTCCTGTAGGGCTTGACGCAGTCGCCCGGAATCGCCGGGCGGCGGCCCTCGAGCACGTCGAGCGAGACGCCCATGAAGTTGCGGCCCGCGTAGGGCTGCTTGCGGGTGAGCACCTCCCACATGATGATGCCGAACGAGAACGTGTCGGCCCGCTCCGAGTACTTCTCGCCGCGGATGATCTCTGGCGCGGTCCAGCAGGGCGTGCCGCAGCGGGTCATGGTGGCGTTCTCCTCCTTGATCCGCGCAAAGCCAAAGTCGGCCACCTTCACGTTCCAGTTCTCGTCGACGAGCAGGTTGGAGGGCTTGAGGTCGCGATGCACGATGACCGGGTGCAGCGAGTGGAGGTAGTTGATGCCCAGCGCCGCCGAGTGGAGCAGCTTCACCTTCTGGTTCCACGTGAACTTGACGCTGTTGTCGGCGAGCAGGTCGCGCAGACACCCGTTCTTGACGAACTCGGTCACGATGCACAGGTTGGGCCGCTTGACGCAGGCGCCGATGAAGAGGACGATGTTGGGGTGGTGCAGCTCGGCCAGGAGGGCCATCTCGGCGCGGAATTCGAGCATGCGCCGCTCGTCGAGCTTCTGCTTGATGAACCGCTTCACCGCCACGTCGACGCCCTTCCACTTGCCGCGGTAGACCACGCCGTAGGAGCCCAGCCCGATCTGCCGGCCGAGCGCGATCTCGTTGAAGTCGATGACCCATCGGCACAGGTTGGCCGACGTCAGGAAGCGGTCCTCGAGGAAGAGCATGCCCTCGCCCACGACGGCCTGTACCTCTTCGTCGCTCGAGTGCGAGCGGGCCGAGCCGTGCTTCCGGGGGGTCTTGGGGTCGCTCCCGCTCCCGCTGCCGCCCGTGGGCGACGAGCTCGTGTTCTCCGATTCCCTGTGGCCCACGTCCCTCGAGACGCCGCCGAAGAACCGGCCTTCCAGCGACGGCGGCTTCAGCTCAAAGAGTCGTGCGCCTGTCATGATTGAACTCAATTAGCCACCAAATTAAAGAATAAATAAATAAAAAAGATTTTAAAATGAAAGGAATGGAAAAATAAATAGAAAGAAAATGTACCAGAGGGAGCGTCGGGCATCTCGAACCGGCCCAAGCTCACGAGGCGCTTGGTGTCCTGGCCCAGCTCGGTGTCCTCGACCTTGGCAAAGGCCGCGCCGGAGACGAGGATCTGGCCGCCGTGGGTCATGGCCGTGATGCGGGCCGCGGTGTTGATGACCGGTCCGATGTACTCGACGCGCCGCGTGATCGGATCGCGCACCATGCGGGGCTCGCCCACGTGCACGCCCATGCGCACGCGGAGGCCCTTGTAGATGATGCGGTCGTCGGCGTCGCCCCACTCCTCGGCCGCGCCCGGGTGATCGAGCAGCGCCTCGGGCCACTCGAGCTTGAGGAGCTGCTGCTGGGCCTCCATGCACCACTCGAGCGCGTCGATCGTGTTCTGGAAGGCCAGGCAGAAGGAGCCCTCGCCGCTGTTCCGGTCCTTGAGGAACACGACCTCGTAGCCCCGGTGCTTCTTGAGCAGCGAGCGGAACAGGGCGTTGTGCAGGATCGTCGCGTCGCGCATGGCCTCGGCGTTGAACTCCCACAGTGACGCCGCGCGCGTGATGTCGGAGAACACGATCGCCATCTCGCCATCCGGCGCCGGCACGGTCCCTGCGTTGAGCGCGCCCACGGCCGTTTCGCGGTCTGGTGGGCAGCAGGATCGGGATGTGTGAGTTTATACCATTGGCTAACCAAGACTGGGGCGCGGGCGAGAAGACAGAGTGGGCCGCGCGGTACCTTTGGAGTGCGACGAGCCCGAGCTGCTGGCCGAGCCGCCCGAGGCCCCCGAAGGCAGAGTCCACGAGCCGAAGCGGTCTCCGCCAACTCCGCTGGACGACGAGGTGGAGGTCTTGGTGAGCGACGACCCGGTCTCACCGCCGAGGCCGCTCAGGCGGGTCATGATCTCCTGCACTCGCCCGGAGGGAACCGCGTCAGCCGCACGGACAATCACAACTGCGAGGAATGTAGTCGACAAACATACCAGGAAGCTCGGCCGGACGGTCGGGTCCTGGTGCCAGCAGGTGCGGATGAGGGTCAAGAAGTCGGCGGGCATGGTGGCGTCCTGCTCGTCGGGCAGCGGCGGCCGCGCGTTGTCGCGGATCACCGCCACGGCCACGGCAGCCGGGCTCATGCCAAAGTAGGGCTGCTGGCGCGTGGCGAGCTCCCAGAGGATGATGCCGAACGAGTAGACGTCGGTCTGCATGTAGTCCACCTCGAGCGCCTCGTTCAGGATCTCGGGCGCGGTCCAGTGCACGGAGCCCTGCGCCTCCTTGCCGCCGCCGCCGCCGCCGCGCTTCATCTCCTCCTTGAACTTGGTCAAGCCAAAGTCCGAGACCTTGACGTTCCACTTGGAGTCGAGCAGGAGGTTGAGGGACTTGAGGTCGCGGTGGACGATGCCCGACGAGTGGAGGAAGTGCATGCCCTTGGCCGCCTGGTAGGCCATCTTGTTGCGCAGCATGCTCGGGATGTCCGGGATGAGCTCGTTGTGGAGGAGGTCAAAGAGCGAGCCGAGGGCCATGAACTCCATGACGATGCACATGTTGGGCGGCTTGGTGCAGGCCGCCATGAAGAGCACGACGTTGGGATGCCGGAGGGCGGTCATCACGCGCACCTCCTCCTTGAAGTTGCGCTCGAGCTCGCGCGAGGCGTTCTCGGAGATCATCATCTTGACGGCCACCTCGGTGCCCTTCCACACGGCTTTGTGCACTTCGCCGTAGCCGCCGGCGCCGAGCTGCTCGCCCATCTCGAGCTCGGTGACGTCCACCTCCCACTCGTCCTCGCGCTGGCGCTTGGAGCGGACCCACACGAGCAGGGCCACGACGATGCAGGCCATCACCAGCAGTGCGACCACGACGGCCGGGATGATGGACCCGAGGATTGGCGCCAGCGACGTATCGCTGTTGGTCACGGCGCGCTCGCAGTAGGTCCCCTGGTAGCCGCTGGTGCACAGGCAGGCCCCGTTGGTGCACACACCGTGGTCCGAGCAGATGGTGCTCTGGTAGATGCACCCGTAGACGGAGCTCACGTGCACGTCGTCGCAGGTCATGCCCGCCACAAAGTCCAGCAAGCGCTTGCGCACCGCCGGGGACTGACCGGCCACGCCCAGTCGGTTCCTACACAGTTGGAAGGATCAGATTCCAAGTAAATAAGGAATCATTTATAAAATAGAAAAAAATGTCGTTTGCGTACTGTTGAGCCAGCTGGATGGCTGAAGCGTCGGTTTGGGTCCAGTAGATCCAATCGACGAGGGCCTTGGCCTTGACGCAGTCCACCATCGTGTTCTGGTGCACGATGAAGATGTGCATGTTGGCCATGGGCCAGCTGTTGGCTCCAGGACCTGTCGTATTTTATTTTGTTATTATTTGGCGTGATGAGCTCGGAAAAACAATGAAGGAAACGACGACAACGAGGGAGGAGAGGCGCACCATTGACGAGGCTGGTCACGGAGGAGTCGCCGCTGAAGTCGTCGATAGCAGAGACGAGGGACGCGTAGTTGGGCGAGACGCGGTTGCCGGCCGGGTTGATGAGGTCGGCCATGGCCAACCGGCGGTTGGGCCGAACCTTCTCCTGCAGCCACACGCCCATCGAGTACGAGTTGTTGCCGAGGGCGCCCGCCGGGTCGGTGGTGCTGATGACGTTGCTGATGGACAGATTCAGCTCCGGGACGATGCCGATCTGGTTCTTGAAGGCTTCGCTGGCTGCGCTGAGGGCTTCCGTCATGAGCAGCGTGGCCTCGGCGTTGTCGGCCGGCGTGACCACGAGGATGGGCTGGTTGGGCAGAAGGGCGGCGGCCCAGCCCGAGTTGAGGGCGAGGATGGCCGCGTCGTTCCAGTGGGTGATGGTGCCGAGCATGATGTCGGCCACGAGGTCCAGGGTGAGCACGAGCGTGCTATTCCCCAGCAGCTCCGGCAAGTTGTAGGCCGGCCCGATCGCGTAGGCGATGATGGGCACTTGGGCGACGTCCGACAACGACGAGTTGTCCCTCGCACTGACCGTGGCGATCATCGTGCTGATGCCTCCAAAGTCCACGTCATCTGCGCACGACCATGACGTCAGCACCACCAACAGCTGTTGCTTCAAGCCCGGAAAAAGCCCGGAAATGGAACACATACAGTTGGTCAGGTCCTCGATGGCGGTGGAGGACGGGCTGGAAAAGTAGCGCAGCTGCATGCTGGCCGAGACGTAGATGTCCATCCAGGCGTTGTAGAGGCTGAAATCCAGGCCCTCGCCGATGAGCCACGTCTGGCTGAACGCGCGAATCTGGTTGCACTGAATGGTGCCCAGAAGATCGATCGTCTTCCTGCAAAGTCCCAACCAAACAACGATGGTGATGAGCGGCCAACACAAAGAAAGCGACGACAAAAGAGCGAAGACGACAGAGACGTACGTCTTGTAGCCAAAGGGGAGCGGGGTGTAGCCCAATTTCTGCACTTGGTCGATGACGTGCGGGTTGAGCTGCGACCACGCGATGAACGCGAGGAGGCCCTGTATGTAGCTGCAGTCCGACGAGTTGGACGAGGCCACGGCCAAGACGAAGGAGACCGCGCAGAGGGGCCACGACTCGGCCAGCTCGCCGTTGATCGCGTCGACGGCCAAGTAGGTTGAGGTAAGCTGGCCGGTCACTTCGCTGATCGCCGACTCTACGGCTGCGACAGTCGGCTCCACCGTTGCATCTGCGCGGAACCCAATTTAGTACTTGGCGCCAAAAAAACTATTTGAATTATGATAAAGGCAAAGATTGAGCAGAAGTAGACGTACTGGCTTTGTTGACCAGATTGGCATATTTAACGCTCATGGAATCGGCCATGACCTTGGTCGAGTAGCTCATGCTGTATAATGTTGACTAAACGAATGTGTCGTAAAGGAACCATGTTCAGCCCTCGTGTCAGTACTGACGCGTTGGGAAGGAGGGGACGGACGAACCTGAACGTAAGCGCACTGGGCCTCGCCAGGAGCGCCGGTGTCGGTGGCGTGGTCGGCAATGCCGACGAAGCGCGTCCAGTCCACCACGCCCGTCACATCCGTGCCGAAGACGGCCGCAAAGTCGGCGTTGGCTTGGATGAGCGCTCGCGAGAACACCTGGCTGATGGTGGAATAGGGGTCGGTGCTCGTGTAGGCCAGCCGGATGCGTTCGTTGGGCAGAGGCGCGCCGGGATTGAGGTTCTGGATCGCCGTGTCGTTCCACCACGAGACATTGCCCACCCAGATGGAGCCCAACGTGTGTAGGTCAAGCACCTAGGTCCAGATAAAAAAGAAAAGAAAAGAAAATGATCATAAAAAGAAAATAGAAGAAAAGAGATGATTATAAAATTCATTGCCATAGCATCGCGCAGATTGGAAATGTCAGATCCCGTTAAAAGAACGAATCGCAAAAAAGAACGCGGGACGTACGAGGGTCTTGTTGACGGCGGAGAGTGACGGCAAGTTGTAGGTGGGAACGATGGCCTGACCCATGATGGGGAGCAACACGTCGCCGAGACTGTCGAGGTAGGCCTCCGGAAGGCCGGCGTCAACGACGGTGTAGTCCTGTTGTTGCAGACCACCAGAACTAATTAGGTGGCGTTTGTGACGTGAAGCAGCGCAACAAAAAAAAAAAGAACGAAGTCCAATGACCGGAAACGCGTACGTAGGTATCGCTGGTGCCTAAGAACGTGTCGATGGCGGGGTTGACACCAACGTTTTCATAAGAGATGGTGGTACTGACTTGCGCAAACTAAAAGTGGGAGAAGAGGGATGCCTCACGGTGAGTGCCCAGAAGAAAGCACAGGGTGGCCACGGGAGCGAGGACGTGCCTGGTAGGCGTCAGCAAGGGTGCGAAGGAGAGGTGCGTCAAACGGGCCTCCGCCGCCAGTGACCGCCACGCCTGGTGGATTCATTCGGGGGTAAGTTTCGCATCAATATAGGGTTTCGTTATGACTTGGGTCGCAAAGCGGAAGGGCAAGCAAGTGCCTTGGCTAGGCGTCACGTTGATGAAGGCCGCCAACAACAACAACAAGAAGGTCGAGAGTAGAACGAGTGGTCTCGTCATCCTCTATGATGCAAAACGTTCCGGTTCTGCGCTGCTTGCTCAAGGAGTGGACAGGAGACAGACAGGGGTGGAGTACACCAACCGTTTGCGGCAAGTGACGGGCGGTGTGTTGGGGGAGAGGTTTGGTATGAAGGACAAAAATTGTTGTGTTTACACGAGTTGAGACCCACACAGCACTTGCCCCGTGGCCTGCGCAACGCGCGCCTAAACGCCCCTCCGAACAGGGGCGCCCGATTGGTTGTGAGCGGTGGCGTGTGTATCTCTATTCGTGCTCCGCGGAAGCGATGCGTTTTCTTTTGCGGCGCAGCCCAACAATATCTGACGCTGTTTGCTAAGCGACGGGACGAGGCGACCCCCAGAGATCACACTACTCGTGTCGGAGGGAGAAAGGACTACACGGGACTGGTGTCGGCGGCGCTGAGCTCGGCCTGGATGCGGGCAAGTTGCTGCTCGAGCGCCTCTTGGCGCCTGTTGAGCTCGCCCTCCTGCTCTTGGCATTGGCGCAGGCCCTCCTCGACTTCGCGCAGGCGGCTCTCTTGTTCTCGTTGTCGCCCAATCGCCTCGTCCACTTGCCTTTGTGAGAGCTGCGTAGAGAAGGGGGCGTCTCCCAGTCAGTGCCGTACGCGGTTACGCTACATCATCTTCAATCACACCACCGCATCACCACCGGGGTAACCGGAGCTAATCCGCCACTTCTCTTTCTTTGCATCGGTACCTGCAAGGCGACGAGCTCATGTCCTTCGCGCGTTGATAGGAGGAACTGTTGAGACTGTCTCTCCCTGGGAGCGGGGACCCAATCACGAGGCGCCAAATCAGTCTCGGGCTCGGGTGAGAGAGCGGCTGGAGAAGCGGCTGACTGGCGGTGTACCGTTCGTTCAGGTCTTCCAGAAAGGCACGGGGGATACGCTGTTTGTGCTTAGCAAACAGGTGCGGCCGGTACGCCATCGTCTTGACAGTACCCCCTTTGGTTTGTCCATGGTCAGAATTTGCCGAGGTGAGTTGGTGTGTGCTTGGGCAGTTCGAGGGCAAGACGAGGAAAGAACGAGGGGAGGGATCACCTGTGCTACGGTGGGCATCGAGGGACATGCACGAGCAGTTGTCTTTTGTGAGGCGGACGTAGGTGTAGAGGTCCTCCTCGCGCTCGAAGACGAGCATATTTTGCGTGAGGATGCGGTGGAGCAACGGCCGCCACCTCCTCGCATTCTACGGTCGCGTTGACCACAAAAGCCGCAAAAAGTCGAGGTGAGGATAATGAGCCACAGCTCCTGCCCTGATAATGAAGGAGGAAGGAGCTCTAAGGCGCACCTGCGGGATGTAGAGGTTGTTGATCAGGAACGTTGCTCGCTTGAGGCACTCGTTGACCTGCTGCATCACGTCGGGCGGCATCCCCGCCTTCACCACCGGAAAGATGTGGCCCTGTGGGGACGGCTGGAAGCCGCCTGCATTCGAAGCGTTGGGCATATCGGCTGAGTCAGCAGTCACAATCAATAGAGTTTATCATTAAAAGACGTACCGTGGGGCTTAAACTCAAACTTGACAAAGGCCGGGTCGTCGTTAAGGTCCACGCGGCCGCCTAGCGCCGAGGGGGCTGGCGTGCAGGCGTTGCGGATGTGGCCCACCTTGGGCTCGTAGTCGTTGATGTTGAGGAGATCGATGTAGATTTGAGAGCGGCTTTGCCAGGCGCTGAGGCGTTGCAGCATCTCGTAGCCCTCGACGAGGATCATGCAGAGCTTGTCCACGCCCCAGTGGTAGGCGAGCATGTTGGCCAGGCGCACGTTGGCGATCTTCACCTTGTCCCGCACCATCCCACGCACGAGCTCGCGGTCCTCGGGCGGCAGCGAGCTCTCAAACTCCTTGAACCGGACGATCGCCGTGTCCAGCGGCTGATCGGCGCCGAACCGAACCTCGCCTCGAGTCGCTGGTGCGTTGAGCGCCCCCAGTGCAGACCGGACCTCGTGCTGCTTGTTGGTGATGTTCTGCTGCAGCTGCCGGACCTCGTTGACGCGCAGGGCCACGATCTGCGCCTGCTGCGCCTGGTTGCGGATCAGCTTCTGCCGGTTTTGCGCCGCGTCCGACTGGGCTCGCCTCACTGTGAACAGTTGGCGCTTGGTTTCTTCCATCTGTGCGCTCAGCCTCCGGTTCAGTTCGGCCATCCTCAGACCTGCACCGTCCCTCCTCCGCCCCTGGTCAGTCAGATTCCCCCAAACAGCCGCGTGACATGAGGGATTCCTGGCATGCCAAACATTACCGTCGATGGCGACAAAGGAGAACACGATTGGCTCGATTGAGGCCTCGGTCAGGGCGGCGCCCTCCTGGCCCGTCGGCCTGACGCACGAGAACTCGAGCGTGTAGTTGCCCGGTTGCAAGCTGACCGTCTCGGCAAACTGGGCCCGGCCGGTATCGACTCCATCAAACCTGAGCGGCGCGAGGGCGCGGCGGCCCATCGGGCCCACAACGACCGGTTGGACCGCCAGGCTTTGGAGCACGGCCTCGCTCGTGATGGGATTCTCGAATTCATCCACCAGCCGCAGCGCCACATTCTACGATGTTCATAACACCACCCCAGGAGTGAGGCCAATGCCGACATAAGGTATACTTCCGCCACACTTGGGGTGTATCCTACCAAAGTGATGGGCTTGTTCTCCAGGTAGAGCTTCTCCGCGATGGGGTTGCTCTCGACGATCAGCTTACGCGGTTGGGCTGCACGGCAAGAGGGCGAAGGAAGAAAAGTATTAGATTCAGCTGCCTACCATCATCTCATCATGATGAAGGGAGATTGTACCAGGGACAATGCGCACGCGCTTGTCGAGATAGCAGATGCGGTTTTCGGGGCCGATGTAGCAGATCCGCACCGGGAACGTTGTTTTCGTGGACGTGAATTTCTCCAGCAGCGAACAGTCAACCTCCAGAACGTCCTGGGAGGCCCAATATTTGCACACGTGGGTAAGTGAGCGAATCGGGTCACACGTGTCTGCGGGCAGAAAAAGCGCGCGTTGACCGTACGGTCAGCTGGTAGGAATGGCCGCAGATCTCGATGGACAGCGACACCACGCCCGCCCTGTTGAACGGCTTGCCCACGGCGTCCACAAGCTCCACCTGGAATCGAAGGTCAGTGGTAGCCACAGCAACACGCATTTTGTTGTTTAAGGCGGAAATGGGCGGTCGTACGCGAACGATTCCAAGCGACTGACCAGCGGGCAGCTCGAGTGTCTGGGTGCCATTAATGAAGATGATGGCATCGCTGGGTACCACCAGCGGCGTGACGGTTACCGGGAGCTTTTTCTCGAGGGGAGGCACGCCTGCACGTGCGGAAATTATTATTTAATTGATCAAACGAAACAAAACGAAAAACGAAACAATAAATGAAACGAAAAAGTGAAACACAAACCTTCGACATCAAGTCGGAAAGTCAAGCTCGTGCTGAGCTGTTCTGTGACCGTGGGCGCAGTGAATCCGGAGAAGGCGGCAAGGCCACCCTTGAGCTGGACTCGTATCTCTGGCTCGCCTCTACCTCATGCAACAGAGCCGCCAACAGGGTGAGCAACACAGGAAGCTCTGTGTGCGGAGAGAGGCCAGCAAGAGAAAGGTGGCGTACAGGGTAGAGTTGGGAAGGAGAACGACGTATCCCTGCGCGTCGGTGATGACGTGGTGCCACTGGTCCACCACGTTCCAAAAGATGGGCTGCAGGTCCGTCCCGGACTCCACAACGACTTCTTCAAAGGTGGGCAGGAAGTCATGGATCGGGCCTGCGTTTACTCTCTTGTCAGCAAAAGGAAACTGCCCGTCCGCGCCAGAGAGGACAACGCACCGGGTTTGATGACCACTTGAATGTCGGCCGCGGTCAGTTCGACATTCATTTCACTGTCGAGCTCGTCCTTGACTTGACCCTCGGCGTAGGGCGTGGTCACGTAGCCCAGCCGCATGGTGGAGTCGCCGCAGATATCTTCGCCAGCAACGACCAGGCCCGGGTAGCGCAGCAGGTCGCCGTCGATGTACCACTGGTTGGCGTTGTAGTTGTAGGCTGGCGAGCGCCGCCGCTGGACAAACTGGAGCTCGAGGCCGCGCATGACCTTGCTCAGATAGACCGGATGCACGTCGGCGAGCGGCACCCTGTTTTTGAACGGGTCGAGCAGCTGCACGCTGAGGTTGATGCTCTCGCCGCAATGGATTTCGCCTGCTTGCTGCGTGCCCTCGATTTGCAAGTGGCCCAGCTGGTGCGGGGCGCCTGTGCACCCAATCAACAGTTGGTGAGTGAGCCGGGTGAGGCATCACGTCAGCAACAGGCACATACCGGGTATGCTGCGAAGAAGCAAGGACAAGCGAGGCGCATCAGGGAAGTCCATGGGCAGCTTCAATGAAAAGTCCAGATGGAAGGTGTTGTTGGCCTTCTTGGCCGCGTTGACGCCGGAGATCTTGGCCTTGCCTTCGCGGAGTTGGTACCTGCGGACCTTGTCCTCGACGTTCATTAGGAGCTTGCCTTGCAAATTTTCTATCAGCTCGCCGTGGACGTCGACGACCCAGACTTCAAGCCCGCGCAGCTCCTTGCCGGCCTCGATGACGACAACCTCCTCGCCGTTGGGGCCCTTCTCGCCGCCCATCGGCTTCTCGTCTTGGTAGAGCCGCAGGAAGAGCGGAGCCAGCTTGTAGTTGTGCTCCGAGATCAAGTCTGGGTTTGTGCCGTCACCCGCCACGAGCTTGAAGGAGGCCCGTCCGTAGCCTCGCTCGTTGACAACGAAGAACCGGTCCGACAGCACCTTTTCGCCGGCCTTCACCCTGACGCGAGCAACACACGCACGTGTGTCAAAGTCGAAGAGAGACGGGAGGGCTGGTGGATGGCGCAAGTACTTGAAAGCGGGCTTGTCAGGCTTGCAATTTACACAGTCTGTGACCTGCACGCGCGGTGGGCGCTGCGTGCTGGTGCGGTTGCCATACTTGTCCTCGAGGACGACGGTCAGCTGAGGCAAGGTCTCGCCCCTGTGGTAATACTCTTTCTCCTTGCTCACGGGGTGAGCAAAGAGCTTGGCGGGGAGACCCGGCGTGAGCAGGGCTCGAAGCGTTGTCGAGCACGACTTGATCGTGATCGACAGCTCAATATCCTCGTCATCATCCTGTTGCCCGCTTTTGGTGGGCTCGATCACCAGGTCCCTAGAGGCATCATGGCGATGATCACAGTCAATTTCAATCGTGCCTTCCCATTGCCACACAAGAAAGAGGCACGAAGTCGTACTTGATTAGCATCGTTTCGTCGGCAAACTCGACTGTCATGTCGGACTTGTTGAGGTGGTACTTTCGTGCCGGGTTTGCGATGTTAATGGCCCAAGGGAGCTGGCCACCACGAAGAGGTCAAGAGACCATTTCAGGGCACAGAAGAGAGGCAGAGGTGTGGCGAAGGGGGTGGACTGTTTACCTCCTGGTCTGTGAAGGGCAGCATAAAATTGTTTTTATCCGTCTGTTGGAGCTTGATGACCGGAAGGAACTCGCCCAGCGAGATCACTGCCTTGTCCTGTTCTTGCCGACTCCTGGCGACCCATGAGGCCGAGAGTTTAACCGGATCGCCTGTCAAAGATGTGTGCACCACACCGACGACGCAACGTGAGATGACCAGGCTCGTGTTCATGTGGATGTAGAGAGTGCAGAAAACCTGCTTGGACAAGAAGCGGGACTTGCAGGGGCTTAACACTCTCGTATGGAATAAAAGCGCTCTTTTCGAGTTGCGAGCCTGGCATGTGCACATGTAATAAAAACTTGTTGTTAGCGCCGGTGTGTTGTTTTGATCTGGCAAACAGGAGGAGAAGGGGCGTACCGGCCGTGAACGTTAGTTGGTACTCGCCTGGAGCAGGCAACTTCACCGTGAAGTAAAAGGGCCGCTTATCCCATTTTTTGTAGCCGCCCTGAAAGACGCATCAACAGTAGCAAGTGTGAGCCAGAGGCAAGCCGTGGAGACGTAGCGCCAAGAAAAGAGGAGTCGCATACCGGTTTTGCCGCGAAGTCCTGATGCGGCAGCGCCCAAGATTTGCCCTGCTCGTCCGTTATGCTTGTGAATTTGATGCCTGTACACCCCCCCCCCCAATACAACAACAGCACAAAAGCGATAAGTAGAGGCCAGAACGAGCCAGGGTCCAACTAGCACGTTACGAACCAAACGGAGGCTTCTCGATCACCTCCGAGCGACGGTTCAGCACCACCACGCACACGTAATGATTTTCGTTGACTTGCGTGACCTGCTCACCCGAGTCCACAAATCGTGAGCTGATTAGACCAAAAGAAGGATGACAGTTTGACACGAAGCAAGAGTACCAGCGGACGAGCCGCACGGATGAAGGTGGTGTCTTCGCTGTTGTTGGGCTCCTGAAGTTCCAGATGATCAGGCAACAACATTGCCGCCTGCACTCGCACACAGGGAAGAGAATTGGAGATGTAAAGACGATCAACAGCTAAAAGCATATGCAGAGACATCATGACTGTGTACCGCCTGCACCAGCTCGTCAAAGGTGGCCCTTGGGATTTTTTCGATACAGCCCAAAGGCAACTTCACGTTCTGCCAAGACAGTGTGGTGAGCAGCAATCGCAAAATAAATGGGAAAAAAAGAGAAAGAAAGGGAACAAAGCGTGGCGGCAAGAGGGCGCATACCTCGGATGATTCTGCGTGGTTCCACACACACACGTACGCGTTGTCTTTCTGCAAGGGAGGACGAATGAATCATTGGACGACGATCATTCAACACCAATGACCAACAGATACCATCATCCTTGATCAAACAAAACAAGAAAGAAGTGCACCAGTACCACAAATTTGGTTGAACGATCGAGCTCGAAGAAGCTAATTCGCCCATGAAGTGATCTCTTGCCGTCTTTGCAGCGGACGGTGTCACCCTCATGAAAGTCTTCGCCGCGGAACCGGATGTGTGTGTAGTAATTGATGCCGGGCACCTTGACGCGGTCTTCTAGCTGCTTTTTTGCGCTGACAGGAATCGCCTAAAGACGACGCCCCAGCCCGTCCCCGCGCCACCCCCAGTTAATCCTAAAGAGGGAGGAACAGCAAAGCGCGAAGGGGGGGATCACCTCGGCATCGAAGCTGTGCCACCACTCGAGCTTCTCGCGGAAAACCTTGCGTAGTTTGTCGTATTGCTTGGCAAAGGCCTGGCCCGTGGGTGTGGAGGCCTTGAGCTCCTTGGACTGCTTGTAGAGGTAGTCGACCAGCTCTTCGTTGACGCCAAACTGCTGCTTGTGGGACGTGGCCATAATGCTCCGCGGGAAGAAGATGGCGCCCTTGATCCGGTCGAAGCACTGATGCGGCAGCTTCAACTGCTGTGCGGTGGACATCCTGCGCGCGCTGGGCTCCATCCAGGCGAACCGCTTGCGCTCGATCTTTGGGAAGAGCCGCCCGACCCAGAAGTAGCTCAGGCCAGGGTCACGGACACGCAGCGGCAGCTCCTCATCCGTTGATTGGTGCTGTTGGTGCAGATGATAGGGCACGGGCAGCGTCTCGCGGCCATCAATGATCGGGAAATAGCAGAGGAAGCCCTGTTTTTCATTCGCACAGAAACAGGAACCTGAGCCAGACTGCGCAACGGAAGGAAGTGCAAAGGGGAGGCCATGAGCGCATACCCAGATTTTGTCAACGCCTGGAAGGAGGTTGTCGGGAATATCGATCGAGAACGACCAGATGAGGTCCGATCTCGCCTGGTCGATGAACGCCTTGACGTTGCCAGTAACTTCACGCAAGGACTGTCCATCGATTATGATGTCAACCAGCACGACGTCCCTCATATCAGGTTCAGGAAGCTGCAGCACACCATGGCACAGAGATTAGGGCTGTTAAACAACCTGAAAAAGAGAAAATAGACCAAAAACCACCACAATCGAACGTACATTTTTGCCGTGCGGTGGGCCATGGAGGTAGAAGTGGTAGGTGTCCGCCATAAAGGGTCGGAGCTCATTCTATTGGAGTTAGCAGGCGGTGAGACAGCACGTAAGCTACGCCATAGAAATGGTGAGGTGATCTCATTTAGGTATACCTGCAGTTGATCGTCCCAAAAGGCGTCCACCACGTCAAAGAATGTGAAGCGTGTAAATTGCTCACCGTCGCTCGCGGTGGGCGAGCGGAAGCCCACGTCCGCTTCCCATCCCTCACTCATGATGGTCGTCTGCATGAAGATGGCCCATCAGGTGAGAGGTGGACACAAGCAAACCGCGCCGAACGCGTTCTCAAGCGAACCTTGGAGATAAGCTTGTAATGCACGAACTGATCGCCTCGGCGCTTCGACTCGATCATGAATCGGGCGCCGAGCCCCAGTCCTGCACTCTTGGCGCCAATGCCATAACTGCATGCAACATTAGTGAGACGTTCAGTTAGCGTGATGCCCTTGCAACTGCCGTCAACACTCAGTTCGGGGGTGCTCGCTTCTTCACATACCGCCCAAACTCGCTGCTGAGGTAGTAGGGTTTCGCCACCATACGAGGGCTCTTTATTGAGCCGTGTGTGGTGTGTCCCAGCTTGCCAAACTCCTGCAGCGCGCACACAAAGTTACCACACGAGCTCAACAGTGGGATGCCAGTAAAGGTACCTCGAGGTCAGTTTTGCCCATGCCCTTGCCATTGTCCATGACAATGATCGTCTGTACAGCGCACGAGGTGTTACACCACAAAAAAGTTGAACTCGAAGCAAGAAGGTGGAAATGTGAAATGCACACCTTTTCAGCTTTGTTGGTGGTGATGGTGATGAGGCGCCCCGTCTCTGGTGGGTTCAAGCCAATATCACTGTGGCACGCATCCAGAAAAGATCAAAAAGTGCATCAAATGAAGATCACCAGCAGGCTGAGGTACCTTGTTGCTTCCATGGAGTTGTCAATGATCTCGGTTAAGCACACAAGAGGTGGAATGTCGGCCGTGAAGGCGTTGATAATGTTGGGCACGGGCGTGATGTTCGCTTTGTTTTTGACGTTGACCAATACACCATGCTCACATAGAAGCGCCCAACGCGGAGACAGTGTGTACCACATCTCTTCGGTCAGTGGCGTGCCCGAAGGGTCCACGAGGTCACAGTCCACCTGCATGTGTGACGCAAGTTAGTCCTCACAAAAGTTGCAAGAAGGACGAAGAGCAAAGGGCGAGTGCATGAGAGAGAGAGAGAGAGGTACCCCGAGAGTAAGATCTGGGCATGCCTCTTTGATTGCTGCGTGCAGCTGTGCGAAGCTGCAGCTCGGTCCCAGATCGAGCTGCTTTTGCTCTGTTGGGCGAGCAATGAGAAGCCAGCAGTCTTCTTGTTCTTCGCTTGGGGTGCTGCGCTGTTTCTTTTGCACCGGCTCGAAGCATACGCAGTTCATTTCATCACGTTCCTCATCTTGTTGGGCCTCAGGCAGGACTGGGGTCGATTCCGACGGCCGAATCAGGTTATGGGCACTAAAAGAGGATCGTTTTCGTGTTTCGCCCCGAGCCCTCTTCTTCTTTCTAACGGCCGTTTTGTGAGGATCTTCCATCAATTGAAGAGCGAGAGATTTGTGTGATTTTGGCGCGGATTCTGAACAAAAAACATAACAAAAACTTCGGCAATACTCTTGTGCTCCCTTGGGCGCTTTTTGTGGTGGTTGCCTTTTATTGTTGTTCCCCTGCAGCGCAGTACCACGCCGTCCGGGACAGAGCCTCAGAACCAGACGTCCGTGGCCCAACGGCCCTGTTCATGGAGGCGGGAGACGTAGGTCTCAGCATGCTCCTTGTTGTTGTCGTGCTTCTCGGCCACGATGTCCACGATGGCCGCGCGCACCGCCGGCGCCATTTGGGCAGCGTCACTGATAATCAATACACCAACCACCCATCGAGTCAGCTCTCAGCAATATCCCAAGGTGCTCGTTGTTGTGGTGAGAGTACGCACCCGCAGATGTAGAAGTGGGCCTTCTTCTCCTCGAGCAGAGACCAGATGAGGTCCTTGTGCTCCTTCAGCCGGTCTTGCACGTACACCTGTGTTCACGCGGCCAGCGTTTAGCTCGGAGCGCGAGGTCGCCCCCCCCCCGCCGCCGCCGCCACTCGGACCGCGAGCGCACCTTATGCTCCTGCTCTCGCGAGAAGGCCACCACGAGGGACGACAAGTGGCCAGACCCGACCGCGTCGTTGAGCTCCTCAGCGTAGAGGAAGTCGATGTCCCTCGACCTGCACCCAAAGAACAGCACGGTGTCGCCCTTTGCTGAGTCCTTGCTCATGTGCTTTCGCTGTTTGTGTGTGTGGTGACGATGCGGGTCAGTGACGGGCACTCGCGCTCGGTCGGTGCGGGACGAAAAGGGGTTGGAAGCTCGCGCACGTGATGAATAAAGCCACGGAACGGGGCCACGCCTGTGCCAGGTCCGACCATGATGATGGGCGTCTCCACCGACTTGGGCAGGTGGAACTGCGACTTGCGGATGAACAGCGGCACCGTGTGCTGCTTCCCCTTTTCCTCCTCTGCGCCAGCACTCCAGTCGGCTTGGGGAAGGAGAGGCAGCAATTCGAGCAATGCTTGTGAAACAAATATAGAAGGCATACCAGAGGGGAGCAGGCGGAGGAAGTGGGTCGAGCACACGCCGTGGTGCAGACGGCCCGTGTTGGTGGTGAAGCGCGTGACGACGCACGTAATGTGGATGCGGCCCGGGTGCTCCAATGGCGACGATGAGATCGAGTAGTAGCGCGGCGCCAGCGCCGGCAGCAGCTCCAGCAGGTGGCCCAGCGGCACCTGCACCGAGGGCAGTGCTTCGAGCACTTCGCCAATGGTCCTGCGTACGATTAGGCCCGACGAGTTCCAGTCAGCCACGAAAAGGGACGAGAGCTCGGGCAAAACTCAAAATGAATAAATCAAATAAAAATTCTCATGAAAATAATACCTGCGGTCTTCCTTGATCCACTGCGCGTATTGAAGGTGAGAAGGCTGGTCGGGCTGGTCCTTTCCAGAAAGCGCCTTCAAAATGGAGCTGTCCTTCTCGTCACGGGCGTACTGCACCAGCGCGTGAAGCAGTGACTTGCGAGGCGGCGTCGTGATGTCCACCAGCTCGAGCAGAGCCTGAAAACATGAACGCGCACACGCAATTCCATCAGTTCTCAATTGCCCCCCCCCCCTAGAGTGCTGCGGCGATGGTACGCACCTGCCGGAGCGTGACGGGCCCCATGGCGTAGGCCTTCTTACCCGCTGCGCCTGACGCCGGCGCCAGCGCGATCAGCCGATCCAGATCGGCCTCGGCCCCGAGCCGCCTGTGGCGCCATTCGGTCAATCACTAGTGGTAATCAGGTGACAGCCACGACAAAGGCGTACTTGGCCAGGGCAAGAACGAGCTCCGCGTCATTGTTGGCGTAGACGCCGACGTGGTCGCCAGGCTCGTATGTGATGTTATCGGGAACTTCGATTTCGATGTGGCGGCACGACCGATCCGACGTGGACCCGTGCAGTTCCCGGTTGACCACGACCTCGCACACCAGCGGGTTCTTGTGGTCGTGCACTCTGCCCGCCGCCACCACCGCCACCAGGTCCATGTGAACCCTCGGCTCCGGTTGACCTCCCGAAAACGGAGCGCGCAGTACTTACCCTTTGACACGGGTGCCAATGGCATGGCCAGTCTCCTGGAGGCGCTTGAGGGCAAGCTTGCCCTCCTCGCTTTCAGGGTCCACATAGACGAGCTGGTTGCGCGGCTTCCTGTGAAAGGCAACCAGCCAAGACGAGAGAGCGCACTTAAGCCCAAACGTAAAGGAGGAAAAAAGGCGGGACAGCACGTACACGTCGTAGCTCTCGACTACGTCGGCACCCTCATAGGGAAGGTTGTGGAGGTCGCAGAGCGCTGCCCAAAGACCCCTCTTCCACTTGGCAAAGTCCTCCTCGAGCGATGAGTCATCGTCGCCCTCGCCACGGTCGTAGAAGCGAAGGGCCGACAGCTCCTCCATCCGCCGGTCGACAGCGCGGCCGACAGCGTTGTAGTGCTCGTACGTGCGGTTGCCCAGTCTGTTTGGGCGCCACACAAAACGACAACCGCAAACAAGGCGCCAAATGAGACGCATGATTAAGCGGAACATGGCACATGACGACATTACCCAAAGACGGTGTAGCGGACTCGCGCGAGAGACTCCTCTTCACGGTCCTCAGACAGGAGCCAGCCGTAGAACTCCTTGGCATTGTCCGTCGGCTCGCCCTCGCCATACGTGGCCATGACAAAGATGACGGTGTCCTCGTTGGCCAAGTCGTCCTGATGATTAATAATGTGGTTTTTTTTTGTTTTGTTAAAATAATAACAATAATAAATAATAGGTTCAGCAGTCCAGAGCAGGCAGCGGGTAAACAACGATGAGGGGACCACTAACCG
Organism: Acanthamoeba lenticulata; assembly: GCA_002179805.1. Taxonomy (NCBI): domain Eukaryota; phylum Discosea; order Longamoebia; family Acanthamoebidae; genus Acanthamoeba; species Acanthamoeba lenticulata. The sequence goes on from NAVB01000608.1 coordinate 130,450, forward strand.
CAGAGTAATCTTCAAGATCTGTGGTTCGCGGGGCGAAGCCAAGCTTACGGGCTTCGTCCGCAAGCTGGGTCGAAAAATCTTCGGCAGTTCCAGTTTGCGAGCCCCAAAGGATGCGCAGAGGAACGCCCTTTTCCTCTTCTTTCTTCACCGGCTTCTTCTCCGCAGGCTGGGAACAGGAGGGAAACAGTGCATCCGTAAAAAATCAGATTTCAAAAGAAATCACAACTGTGACTGCCAAGTGGACACTTGTACCTTTAGGTTTCCAGCGGGGGCCTTGCGTGATGCGTCGCTTGAAGAAGGGGGCTTCGATGGTCCCGATCGCATCCCGAATAAATAGTAGGCCGCGGCGATGATGCACGCGACAAGAGCGACGATGACGGTCAAGCTGAAGCCCTCATCTTCTGCCTCACCCACAACTGCGACTTGTTCGGGAACCGGCTCCATCTCACGGCCGCTTGAGAGTTGCACACACACACACGAAACAATAGCAAAGCTCGTGTGGCCTTGCCACTCACCGTGTCGTTACGCTGACGTCAGCAACGCTCCGCCTTGGCTGGTTTGCGCGATTGGACAATTAGACCCGCTCCTATCAGAAATGTCACCGAAGAGCTAAAGCCCCCGGCACTGGCACCACGGCCGTTACGCGGCGGCCAGCGTTGGCGCACTTCTACTACTACTTCAAGGCCTTCAAGTGCTGTCTGCTCCGAACACCTGAAGAACTCTGTTCATTGGGAATCGTGCATACGCCGTACTTCAAGCACAGTCCCAACACAGAAGATCGTGTGGTCTTCTGGTACAACCATGACGGCCTGTCCTGGTGCAACGTGGAAGGTAGAAAGGGCCCGAGGAAGCCGCAGCCACACGTTGACGTCATCGCCTGAAGAACTCTTTCGTGTGCTCTGTGCTGCTTTCTCGTCCTTCCCCATCATACTGTGCACAAGGGGGAGAACTTGAATGTCAAGTTCCTGTGTTCAACAGTTTGTTGAGGACTGGCGCGTACGTGCAGCCCGCCCAGACGCCCTCGCAGTGAAGAATGAGGTCTGTGTTGTGCAACCTCGCCAATCGATCTGGTGCAGGTGGGCAGATCAAACGTAGCCGGATCGCGTCGATGCTGGAATACTGCACCATTACCATCATTAAAAAGGTCTCATGAGATTCGCATTCAACGACTTAGCTGTGGGAGAGGCTCGTCGCACCGGGCTTGCAGTCAGAGCGATAGGGCTGGTTCCTCGTGACGGTGAACCAATGCCCGGCGAGAACGAAATGAGGACAATGTCGCCCGGTATGGCGTGCGACCTGGGATTTGGACAAGAGAGCATGAGCAGTTAATGCTAACGTACAGGGATGCTGTGGTCAACCTGTCTTGAGACCAATGATCTGCTATGCCGGTGATGAGTAGCTCTTGGAGGTCAGGATTAGGACGTCTTTCGACAAGCCACAATCGCATGCCCTTCCGCACCAGACCCGCCCGTACGCACCCCACTAGCGCGTTACCTGCGCGCACCTCTGATCAACGCCCAGCGCTTCGCTCAGCCACAGAGTGATGGAAGTACCGTCGTGGCTCAGAGCCAAAACCGTGACGAGGCACGGATCAAAGACCCTCAAGGCCTCCTGTGGGAGAGGCTGAGTAGCTTGAATGGATTCCAGGAGCGTTGGTCCGGAATACCACGCTGGGGGCAACACATGCATGTGAGAGGCGGACGCCATGTGTCAACAACAGGTGAGGCACAGAAAGGTACAAAATTTGCTGGAGTGTGTGCTGATGTTGTCTCCATCGTAAGCTGATATCGGGAGGAAAAAGAGGGAACCATCCTCTTGCGCAAACTTCAACTTCATACGCTTCACGCTCCTTGAAACCTATCAATCAGCCGAGGAGCGAAAGTACAACACGAGAGGGCGGTCATGTACATGGTTATTTCAGTCACAATTTCGTTGTAGCGACTGGGCACGGGAGGGATTTTGTTGATGGCCACGATGACACGACTCACGCCAGCAGCAGCCGCAAGTTTAAAGTGCTCACGTGTTAGGCCATCTCGGCTAATCCCCGCCTAGGGTCAGACGCAGGGGACATGGTGAGTGAGCTGCTCCGACCCGGCCTGTTTGTTGTGCGTGGTTACCTCGAACTCGCCAATTGCCGCGCTCACGACGAGAACGGCACAGCTGGACAAGGCCAACATCTGATGTACAAGAGCGCATAAGTCGCAGAGCAATGCCACAGCGAGCAGGTGGGAGGCAACTAACCCACGCGATGCTCATCGAGCTTCGCTTGGGGCACCAGACGGACAGGGTGCTCTTGGAAGCCTCGAGCTGAGTCAAATTGGTGACAACTGCCGCAGTGATTAGAGATCAAGAGAAGGCTTCACAAACCACGCGTGGAGATGAAAAGCAAGAACGTGTGTACTGTCATCTGGAGAATAGGCAACGTGTGTAGCAAAAGCGTGTGGCATTTCGTAGTGTAGCATCGCACAGCTATCTAGTGGAGACCTGCCCGAAGCGATGCACCTCGCACGGAGCTGACTCGTCACTGGCATGACCGTGCTTATATATGAGAACGGAAGGTAGATGAACGAGGACAAGGATGTATACCTCCTCTGGAAACGGCACCCAACTGCACCATGAGTTGGCCCAGGAGGGTGGACTTGCCACAGTCGACGTGTCCTACAATAGCGACCCGAATGTGTGGTTTCTTGTGCGCAAGCGTGTGCGCAAAGTAGTGCTTCTTCCAGTGTAGGCTTGTGCATGGCATACTCGGCAAAGCTTCGTTTGAGCACCGTCCAGAAGACTAGCGACCACACACAAATTGTCAGCTGTCCTCCTATCGCATGGCGAGCATGAATAGTACGTACGCCCATCACAAACAACCTCTTCCATAGGCCTGCATCATCAACAAGGGCGCAGGCCGTGCGGCAAGTCATTCCAAAGCGCACCACCTCCGGGCCGTCGGCCCAGCCAAGCACATAAACCCACACCTGCAAGCCTTTGTGAGAGAAGCTTGGAACTAAAGGAGGGTCCGGTGGACGGTCCATACCTCAGGTGGCAACACCTCCATCTCCTGTGGCCAGAATAAAAACCGTTGCTGAAATGAAAAGAAAACAGAAAAAAGGGAACAATACTGGAAAAGTTTTAGAAAATAAAGAGCAAGGAGCAGACGAGATGGAAGCTGGCAGCAAACAGGGCGTTGAGGGTGGGAAGGCTGGCACCACAACCGAAGCGTCCAAGTTTGGCTCTGTGCCTAGACAGCTTTGGAAGCGAGATAAGGAAGCCAGTTCGGGGGTAGCGTTGCCGCCGATCGTACGCAATTTTCGCACCGCCTCGCCGTCTGGCCCGCCTCCTGTTCGTGCTGCAGCCAAGCGCAAGGCAAACGAGGGCACATCAGCAGGTAAGCATCTTCTTGCTCGCATTGTTGCTGAATCACATGTGGCTCACAACTCCGCATCGAGCGATACTAGATCCAGCACAGGAACAAAAGACAAAAGATCATGAACGAACACAGCCAAAGCATAAAAAGGCGAGGACTGGCGAGGCTGACGGCGAGCAGAAGTTCGACTTCATCTATGGCAACTACAACCGCTACTACTCCTACAGGTACAGCTCACAGACCCCTCTCTGTTCTACACTGGTGTACTTTCCTGCCTCAGAGATCTTAACGTGGCCCGTGGGATGCGTGCACAGGAACAAGGGCCCAAACAAGAGTGGACGCGACGCCCGTCTCGACTACTTCAAAAAAGAGTGGTTTGAAGGCAAGCGTGTGCTTGATATTGGCTGCAACACGGGGGCCGTGACCAAGCTCATCGGTAGGCTGTTCTCTTTGTCACGAATTGCTATTGCGCCACGCAGGGCAACCCACTTTACACCTGCTCTAACCTGACGCGTGTATGCTGCGCTGCTTGATAACCACGCACACGAACAAAGGCAGGAACCTTCATCCGCAGTCTATCCTGGGGATTGACATCGATAAGGACTTGATCAAGCGCGCCCAGGAGATTCTGGGGGGTGACATCAAGCGCAAGGAGAAGTACGCCAAGGCATACAACATCCGCGCTGAAGCCAAGGTCGCCAACAAGCGTATCAAGTTCAACGACGACGGTGAGCCGGAGGAGCAGAGCAGCAAAGAGCCACCGGCACAGGAACCGACGACCACGTCGTCAACAGACAAAGGGAAAGAGCGAGAGAAAGAAAAGGGCGAAGAGAAGAAGACCGGAGAGGGCGAGGGCGAGGAAGAAGAGGCCACCACGCCGCAGACTTTTCAGATCCGGGAGAACTGCTACCCGTGGAACACGACATACCGCACGGAGAACTTTGTTGAGGACTCGGCTCAGCATGCGCAGAAGTACGACGTCATCTTGTGGTACGTCTCCTCCCCCTTCCCACTGGACAAGCATACGGAAGCAGCAGCAAGCCCTCAACGCGAGCGAGACTCACACGAGGTGGGCTGCGCGCTATCTAGCTTGAGTGTCACCAAGTGGATTCACCTGAACTGGGGCGACGAGGGCTTGAAGACGCTATTCCGTAAGATTTATGAGCTACTCAACGACGGTATTTTTCCTTTTCTCTGCACCTTTCCCGGTCTGGGGTTGCTGACCGGACTTGACCTGAACGTGCGCGTATTTGGTGGTGGTCCACCCAGGCGGGATGCTGATCCTCGAGCCTCAGGAGTGGGACAGCTATCGCAAGAAGGCCCGATTGACGCCCCAGCATAAGGAAAGCATGCGCCGCGCCGAGCTGCGGCCGGAGAACTTCCGAGAGTATCTGCTGGGCGAGGTGGGGTTCAAACGTTGCGAGGTTCTCCGCGAGGCCGCCCAGAAGAAGAAGAACAAACCTCCATCGGCGCTGGCACGCGCGGCCAGACGCAAGGCGACCACGTCCGGGCAAGCCACAACAGCGGCAGAGCAGCAGCAACAGGAAGGCGAGGCCGCAACGCCAAAGGACAAGAAGCAGGCGGGCGAGGCCAAAGGCGAACAGGCCAAGGCGCAAGACAAGCAGCCAGCAGAGACAACGGACGCAACTGGTTCGACTCCTCCCGCCAAGGGTTTCAGCCGAGGCCTTTACCTGTACTGCAAGTGAGCGCACAGCCTCGTGTTGTTGTTGTTCGACAAGCGCAGCAACAATAGAACGCGTCAAGTCAACAAGGAAACCGACTCGGCTTTTCTTCTTCTTGGGAGCGACGACAACACCACAACAACAACAACAACGCAGGGTCCGCCTCCACTCCCACACCCCACAACAAGGCACAGCAGGGATCCCGCACACGATGATGGTGGTGAGGATCGCCATGGGTGTCATCCGGCTCGCCGATGAAGCGGCGGAGGTAACCGCTTGGGTGTTGCACCGGAGTGACACGAGGGATCGAATCATCTTCCTCCTTGGCCGAGGAACCCAACAGTTCGTGGTGGGTAAGAAGAGGCCGCACAACCGTTGCGGCAGCATGTCAAGGCACCCCACCGCAAGTGCCCCGTCACCTTCCCAGAGAAGCACTTGCTGTCGACTAACCGGACAACAAAGTATATATTCGGTCGTTAATTTCCGGTAAAGGTTCGTCGTGATTGGCGCATCGGCGGATAACCGGATAGTCGGAAGGACCGCGGCTCGGTCGGACAACGCGTGACTTCCGGTTGCGCGCGAACCGTTGGCCTGCCCGCTAGACAGAAGACCGAAGGAGAACATGAAGGAGAACTATGGCGGACCTGAACCTTCCCGCCACTCAGGCACGTCTCCCCACTCCGGCAGGGATCAGATAATCGTGGTGCCCTCGTCCATCCCAAGTTATCCTTCTGCCTCTCCAGCGCGTGCACAACGCCACACCCTCGCCTGCACACAGGCCTGTCTGTCTATCCAACGCGCCTCACGGCTCTACCCACAACTAGACCCCAAGCCTCTGCATACTTGTCCGCTCGTCCCTTTGTGGCCCGGACCTGTCTGTCAGCACACAACAACTTGCTTCCTGTGCGAGCGTAACAAGTCACCCTGCCCGAGTTTTAACTCCAGGCCACACACACAAAAATGGTGGACCTCAACTGTTCCATGGCCAAGTTCTCGCGCTTTGCAGGTTTCTTCTATGGCTGGCTAGTGGCCTTCACCGCGGCCATGGGCGGCTTCCTCTTCGGCTACGAGATTGGTATTATCAAGTACGTCGCTTCCACTAGCCCGTGCCCGGAACACTTTCCCTTTTTTTTTTATTCTGACCTTTTGGTGTTCCTGCACAGCCAAGTGTTCACGATGCACCCCTTCAAGACCACCTTTGACATCGAAGACTATAACCCCAACACCGGCACCTATGACGAAACAAGCGAGGGCGACGACATCACGGGCTGGGTACGCCAACTTGACCGGAGCATTTCAAGCTTCAATTTTTGGCATTTGACAAATGGGCTGACGGCAACTCCTTCCCCTGTCACGTCTGACACACACACAAACAGGTGACATTCACGTTCCTCATCGGTGCCGCGGCGGGCGCCCTCGCGGTCTTCTACCCGAGCAACATGCTGGGCCGCAAGTGGACTATCCTGCTCGGCGGCGTGGCCTTCATGGTCGGCGTGGCGATGGAGACCGTGGCCGGCAACATCGCTACTCTGTACTTGGGCCGTGTGGTGGCCGGCATCGGCGTGGGCTTCATGTCGTGCTGCGTGCCGCTCTACATCGCCGAGACGGCCAAGACCAGCATTCGCGGAAGGCTCATCGCCGTGTACCAGTTCATGATCACCATCGGCATCTTCATCGCGACGTGCGTGAACTCGCTGATCCTCAAGTACTACGGCGAGTCGCACGGCGACAGCGAGTGGCGTCTTGCGTTCGGCCTCCAGTTTGTGCCCTGCGCGCTCATGATGGGATCGCTCCTGCTCCTGCCCTACTCCCCCCGGTGGCTGGCCTACGTAGGCCGCAACAAGGAGGCGCTCGCCGTGGTGGCCCAGCTGCGGGGCAAGCCCGACACAGACGAGCTCGTCTTGGCCGAGTACGAGGAGATCATCACCGCGGTGGAGGAAGAGAAGGCCATTGGCGAGGGCTCGTGGCTCGACCTTTTCATCGACCCGGCCGTGCGCTACCGCACCTTCTTGGCCATCACGCTGCAGTTCTTCCAGCAGTGGACCGGCATCAACGTCATCCTCTACTTTGGCTCCGACCTCTACGCCGCGCTCGGGTTCTCGGAGGACATGTCCAACATCGGCTTCCCGCTCATCAACAACGCCGTCAACATGGTCTCCACGCTGCCCGGCATGTGGCTCATCGAGGTCATTGGTCGGAAGCTGTTGATGACCGTCGGCGGCATCGGCATGGCGGTCTCGCTCGCCCTGGTCTGCGTCTTTGGCGAGGTGGGCGATGCGCAGGACTCGCTCGATCGGTTGGGCATTGGCGCCATCACGTTCATCCTCGTTTTCACCGTCTTCTTCGCCGCCACGTGGGGTCCCGTCGTGTGGGTCTACCAGTCCGAGATCTTCCCCCTGCGCCACCGCGCCAAGGGCACGTCGGCGGGCACCGTTTCCAACTGGACCTTCAACGCTGTCATCTCCAAGGTGGCCCCGCTCATCCTGGCCGACATCAACTACTACACCTACCTCATCTTCGCCGGCATGTGCCTCGCCATGGCCCTCTTCGCGCTCATCTTCTGTCCCGAGACCAAGGGCCTCACCCTGGAACAAGTCGAGGCCGTCTTCGGCCAGTCGCCTGCCGCCGGCCGCGCCAAGCGGGACGAAGAAGTGGAGCTGGGCGAGCTCGCCGGTGAAGCTCCGCCGGCTCCAGCGCCCGCCTCGACTCGCTCCAACGCGAGGGAGGGCAGTACCTCGTCCTCCTCGTCGGATGAGTAGGGCGAGCAAGGCATGCCGGAGGAGCTCGGCGTGCGCTGATGGCTCAACTCAAGAGCATATACAGTTTGGGCTGTGGTGTGCCCCTGTTATGCGTTGTATCAATCAACGACTGTAAAGTAGTGTGAAAAATAGAATCGTTTTGAGTACATTCGACACCCTCAGTTTATTCGCGAGAGGGGTTCAACAACGTCGCCTGCACAAAGCCCTTCCCACGGTGGTGCAAGTGGCACGCGACTTGCAAGTGCGCAAGCGGAGGCAAAACTGTGCATCTCTTCTCTTGCTTACCCAACAATAACAACGGGGAGAACAGGAAGGGCGGCAGTAGGCTTACTCGGCCTGCTGCTGGTCGTTGGCAGCGCCGTCAGCAGGGGCACTGTCGGCGTCGCGTGCGGGCGAAGGGCTCCTCCGGCCAGGCGAAGGCGAGCGGCGGGGCGACGGCGAACGCCTGTCAGCCGGGCTCGGGCTGCGCGAGCCGCTCGTCCTCCTGCGCTTGGGCGAGGGCGACCTCCTGGGCGAGGCGCTCCTCCTCGCTCCGGGCGAGGGAGTGCGCGAAAGCCTCCTCTTCTCCACGGGGCTACGCCGGGGAGACGGCGACCTGCGGGGCGAGGGCGACCTGCGGCGCGGCGAAGGGCTGCGGCGCGGCGACGGCGAGCGCCTCCTGGGCGAGGGGCTGCGGCCACGCCTGGGCGAGGGGCTGCGACCACGCCTGGGCGAGGGGCTGCGGCCACGCCTGGGCGAGGGGCTGCGGCCGCGCCTGGGCGAGGGGCTGTAGCGCCTGCCGCGCGGCGAAGGGCTGCGGCTGTAGCCACGGTCGTAACGAGGAGGCGAACGAGGACGATAGCCTCCGCCACCGCCCATGCCACCACCGCCGTAGGGAGCGCCACCACGAGTGCAGTCCCGCGCCCAATGGCCAACTTCGCCACAACGGAAGCAGGCATCGCCTAGAGAGAGAACCGCAAACGGCTTGACAAGTTAGTTGATCCACAATTTGGTGTCTAGATGCTGGAATTGAGGTTCATCACGTACTGCGCGGACCACCGGGAGCCCTCCTCTCGCCCTTGGCCCACTCCACAGCAATGCGCTTGCCCATGAGGGGAGCACCATCCTGTTACGAGAATAGAATGGGTAAGTAGAAGAGGTAAGGCAAGAAAAGCTCTGGTACCAGATCGCGGATGGCGTCTTCGGCATCACGACGGTCCTCATACTCGACGAAACCGAAGCCGACCTTCACATCGCAACGGATGATACGGCCATATTTGTAGAACATGTCCTCGAGATCGCGAGGGCGGCAATCAAGTGGCAACCGTCCTGTGTACACCAAGTCACTTCACTTGTAAGAAAGAGATACCAACCGGTTTCACGCAGGATTAAAAAGGGCTTTAAAAAAATGCCAGTCGAATCTGTTTGAGACGCAGGCCTGCCGCTGGGATCGGATGGCTTGCCCACTCCAAACAGCAGCAGCAACAAATTTGGCACTAACGATAGACAGAACAACTTTTGATGTAAACTAAAGCGCGTGTGTGGTGGAAATTCAGGGTGCCAGATCGGTGTGATGATAGCCATTTATAGAGGAATTATTGGTACAATGGCTCGTCTGCTGCACTGGCGGCCGGGCTGCAACGCGCATGTGGCCAACTGGCGGCAGGCGGCAGGGGCACCAGGGCGCGGGCAGAAGAGCGGCAGGGCAAAGGCAGTGTTCAAATCGTACCGATGAAGAGAGCCATCGTTGAGGTTGTGTGTGTATGTGTAGATTGTTTGTGGAAGAGAAAACGAAAAAGGCCCAGCCAGACCGTTTGGCGCGTGTCGCCGTGTGTCAAAGGGTGGAAAAAAGCCGGAACATTCAATGAGAGCTGCTCGATTGGTGCAAGAAGGGTTCGTACATAAGAAATCTGGTGGAAAATGCTACGCCTCACCGGACTGAGATTGGCGGCAAGATGGCACACCATCGCGATGATGAGAGGAAGATGTGGATTTTGCCTGCCGGCAGAGAAGACCAAGGATCGGGCAAATGCCGCATGAGTGTCGCCACTCTTCGCCTCCTCGGCTTTTCTCTGGGCACTGCTCTCCACTTCCGCGGTTCAGCCAAGGTATGAAACCAAATTGGCGTCAAGCACACGCTACTTCGGGACTGTTGCTGAAGCAAGCAATACGTGCCTTCAGGAAGTACTCGCACGTGTGTTCCCAAGCAAAGAAGAAGGCGAGTCGGCACTCGTTGCTGTGGACCAGCTGGTTTGGCGTGCCTGCCCCGGCGGCGATGACGACGCGTCTGCGTCCGTCAGCCCGTGCAACGTGCAGACGGCACAAAGCGTGACGCTTTTTCCTCTCTCGCCGTGCAGCGCAACCGAGCCCGAGGTGCGTCACATTGTTGAGGCCCTTTGAGGAATGTGGGCGTGGCTGACTGTTGGTTGTTGCGGTGCATCTCCATCGGCTCCGTTATTCAGCTTCGGTGCCATCTGGAACGTGTGGTGGTCAAATCAGGGTTCACAGTGGGGCATGCCAATGACCCGTTCCATTTCCGCGTGGTGTCCACCGTGCCGGAGGCAGCGTATGTACAGTTTCACAGCACCACCAAGGTGACCATTGTACTGGAGCAGGCTATGTCTGCGCTCGAAGTTATCCTCCACACGAGTGGCGATCAGCCCGACAGCTCAAAGCCCGACGCCAGCGCTACTACAAGAACAACAAAGGGCGATCATCAATCTAAGGGCGGCACGATAGACTCGATAGGAGGATTGAAGGGAGGCCTGGCTTCGTTGCGAGAGCTCGTCTACTTCACGCTTGTAGCTCCCGAAGCCCTGCAACGGTTTTCAATCGAACCGCCAAAGGGCACGTAGGCCTCATCTCGTCTCCTTAGCAGCGAAATTGCTCCTGTGCAGGTGCTTGGGTGACTGAACTTCGTTCTCAGGTCTGCTGCTCAAGGGTCCGAGCGGAGTTGGTAAAACGCTGCTGGTTCGCAGTGTGGCGAGGTGAGACTGCTACTCAAATCTTTCCGTCATCGTCACGCGTTGAGGTGTATTGCGCGATTGCTGATCAGCATCTCACCCGAAACTCACTCCACACAGCCACTACGACATTCCTTTGATCGCTGTGAACGGGGGTGAACTCTACACCGCGTACGCTGGCCAAACCGAAAGTCGGTTGCGCAAAGTGTTCGACAAAGCAGGCAAGCTGCAACCTTCACTCATTTTCATTGATGAAATCGTATGCATAACTTCCTTCATCACCTTTTGCCCTCTTTCGGTTGAATGTCTGCTCGAGGAGCCAATGCGTCGTGTTTCTCTCTCTCTCTCTCTCTTTGCAGGATGCTCTCTGCCCCAAGCGGGAGGACTCGCACTCCACCGAGTCGCGAGTCGTGGCGCAGCTCCTCACGCTCATGGACGGTTTGCGGCAGCGGACGCAAGTCCTTGTGGTCGCTGCCACCAACCGCCCCAACTCGCTCGACCCGGCTCTCCGAAGACCCGGCCGGTGCGTGGCCGCTCCTCTCCTCGCGCTTGGTCTCATGGGGTGGGCTAACATGCGCTGCCTTTGCTTTTTAGGTTTGACCGCGAGATCGAGGTGCGCCCACCAGACGAGGAGGAACGGTTCGATATTCTGCGAGTGCACACGCGTGCTATGCCTCTTCAACCGGGCATTGACCTGCGTGCGTGCGACCTCTCCTGACATTCAGCTACGGTCATCTTCTTCATTTAGGCTGACACCTCAGTTACCCCTCAATCATGTACGCTACAGGCAACCTGGCACGGCTTACCGTGGGCTTTGTGGGCGCCGACTTGGCGGCCCTATGCCGCGAGGCAGCGCTGCTCGCCATCAAACGCCATCTTCGCACCGCTTCTTCCTCGCCAGATGATGAAAGGCACGCCTTACTCCGCATTACGTCCTCTTTGTGAGTGACCGTTCGTCTCATGCTCCTCGTTACATTCATGTACCTCCAAAGCACGGGTTACGTTACTTTAGCCGACTTTGAAAACGTGCTGGCCAAGATGTATGGCTCCTGCCGGAGGGGACTGGTGGTCGACGTTCAGAAAACGAGCTGGAGCGACATTGGCGGCCTCGACTCGGTCAAGCAGGTCAGGCTTGGCATGCTCCTCCCTTTTTGCTCTCTTCTCACCTCACGATCGTACTTGCATGTCTTTTTTTAGACTATGAAGGAGACGGTGGAGTGGCCGATCCAGTACAAGGCCACATTCCAACGCTTCGGGATTGAGCCTTCGCGGGGCATTTTGCTCGTCGGTCCTCCTGGTGGAGGCAAAACCACATTGGCCAAGGCGCGTGGCACCCGTCCCTCTCGCTCCTCCGCTCTGCACTTGACTTGGCGAAGATCGGTCTTCTCCCGACCTGTTAGGCTTATTTCCTTGTGGCACAAGCACAGGCCATAGCATCGTCCTGCAATCAGAGCTTCTTCTCGCTGAACGCGGCGTCTCTCTACTCGCCCTACCTCGGTGACTCGGAAGCTCTCATACGGGACACCTTTAAGAAGGTGCGCAGTCGAGCAGCTTCTAACTGCGGCAATCTTATACCGACGTGCACGCCTCATCTCATTTCTCTCTGGATGTGGTGTGCAGGCCCGCCAAAACGCTCCTGCGGTTGTGTTCATCGACGAAATAGACTGCATCGTTGCTAAACGCACAACGCCTGGCGGTACGAAACCCCTCTTCCCGAATTCCTCTCTCCTCTCCTCTCCTCTCTTAGTGATGACCATATCCGTTTCCTCTGCTCTAAACCCAACAGAGGGCTCGGGTGATGGAGTACAAGCCCGTGTGCTGTCCACCCTCTTGAATGAGCTCGACGGCGTTGAGCAGTCCGCTGGCGTGCTGCTTCTGGTGCGCATTCGCGTGTCTCCTTCACTAGTCCCTCCCCCAGACAAAGTGCTCACTTCATCACTGCGACAGGCGGCGACGAACAGGTTAGATATGCTTGACTCGGCGCTCATGCGACCAGGGCGTATTGATCAAGTGCTCCAGGTGCGCGACTTCCACAGCGCATTCCAAATAAGTACTCTGGACATGGACTCAACTTATATCCACATCTCTTTCTCTCATTCTCTTCAGATTCCATTGCCCGACCAACGGACACGACAGCAAATCCTGGCGGTCCATTCGCGGCACATGGCGCTCCACGCGGACGTCCAGCTGGACACCATCGCGGCGCAAGTACAAAACAAACCAACCACGCGCAACCGAGCATGGCCTCGTCTCCTGACTGGTGTTGTGTGTATGTGGGGTAGACTGAGTCGTGGAGCGGGGCAGAGCTTCAGAGCCTGTGCCAAGAGGCTGCCCTAGTCAGCTTACGCAGGGATCTGCACGCCACCCATGTGGTCCGACCTCACAACCTCCCATTTGTGCTTTGATATCTTCCACAATGGTTCACAATCTTCCTCTTCCCCCCCCCCCAAAACCAGAGCATGGCCGACTTCTTGGCCGCCAAACGCGCGGTCACGCGAGGGCTCTCCGTGCAGGAGTGGGACCGAGAACGAGGCCAAGTGGCTTGGCAGGCATAAAAAGAAAAAGAAAAATACAAAATACAATAGAAAGAAAGAAAGAAAGAAAGAAAGAAAGAAAAAGAAATAAACTCCTTGCTGTTGTGTCCCCGCACGGTTGTAAGCCAACTGCGCTGCTTGCCATGGCTGCCACTTCAAGGCGTGAGGTCCCTGTCGTCGCCAGTCCACCGCCCGTCCAAGGAGTGCCCTCGGGTAAATCTTTTGTGTCGCGTGTGCTTGAGGGGTGCAGCTGGACCGAAATATTTACAAGGGGGGAGGGGCTGTGGTGCAGTGGTCGAGGGCAGTCAAGTCAGGCGAAAGCTGGGGAACTCGTTGGTGTTTGGCACGGTCGAGGCCACATTCAGCCTGGCCGAGTATTTTGTGCTGGTGCTGTTGTGCCCCACCGTGGCTGGCCTTGTGCTGTCTGTACTCGACGACCCACCGACCTACCCACGCACTCTCCTCGAGGTACCCCACTTGAACCCACTGGCTCCTTTTATGGCCCAATAACAAACCAACCCCTTCTTCGCAGTGCACGTCAGTCCGAGAAGGTGAACCTCCCGCAGAGCTTTTCACAAGTGTGGTTTGGCAATGGTGCCAAACGTTTGCTTGTGTCATCTATAGGTGCGCCCAGCATTGTCAGCGTGTGCCCTTGCCGGCAATCCTCCCGGCCCACTCTGATCTGGTGACGCGCGCTATGCAGCGATTGGGTAGTCATGGCACTTCACGCCGTGCTCGCGGCAGCGGCCTGCGGCACTGTGGTGGGTTGGCTACTCTATCGCACCGTGCGTGGGACGCAAGCTAAGACAGGCGCACTGCCCGCATGGTACATGTACCGTCGTGCCACGCATCTTAGCTTTGCGCCTCCTCTTCGGTTCCGTTCGCTCACATGTTTCTGGCAAGGCTCGGGCTACAGGATATGCGGGTGAGCAATCTTGCCGTATGGCTGATCAGCTACCAACTAGTCGCCACAGCCGTACTCATCGGTATTCAGGTATTCACTTTTTATGTTGGAATTTGAATTCTAAATTCCTTACACACTGTTGCTGATCGATCACTGCCCCGCAGGCGGTGACAGGCAGTTGGTACATGGGCCTTTCCAATTTCTTCGCTCCGTACGCGGTGGCTGAGGCCTCGAACGAGGCAGCGGGCCCAAGGCTGGTGGGCTACTACAACATTGTCAATCTCGTCTTCTTTGACCCGATCAAGGAAGAGATTGTCTTCCGCGGCTGCCTGTTCTACGTGCTCTATCGCAGGCATGTGGCGGGTGGCCTTTTTGGCTCTGCACCAACTTGCGTCGAGTGCGCTCACTCTGGTCCCGCGCAGATCACACAAGGCGATGCCATGTGCGGTGATCGCGAATGTGCTGTTTGGCCTGTTCCACCTGATCAACCTCTTCAGCGGCCGATTCACGGCCCTCTACGTGGTCCTTCAGGCACGTCATGCGTGCTTGCTTCCCACTCCGGTGCGGCCTTTCTGTCCAACAGGCTCACAAAGTTGGTGCGCGGGGCGAGGACAGGTGGTGCTGGGCATCGAGATTGGGATGTTCTACAGCGCCCGCTTCCTGTTGCTCGAGTCGATCTGGGAGCCGATCGCACTACACGTGGCCAATAACATCATCGCGATGTGCATTCCGATCCAAGATGCCACAACCTTCTCCCATCCGCTCGCTCTGCTCTCTCGTACGTAGCATTTCCGCCCCACCCATCTCCCTGACGTCGCACGTATTTGATTTTTGATTTTTTTGTAATATTTTGTAATTTTTATTTATTTATTTTTTGTGCTTGTGGCCCAGTGGCCCATACGATCGTGCTTTATGCTGTGCTGGGTATCAAGAGCTGGCGTCGAGTGGTCACCAACCCGATCTACTCACGCCAGAAAGACCAATAGGCGCTCCCTCAAAAGTGCCCTTTTTTCCGCCTCCCTTATGGCGTTCGTGTGTGGCTGGGACTGGGCGTGCGGCTGTTGCTGGACGTGGGCGAAGCGCTGCGGGATGGGCTTGGGCTGCGCGATGGAGATCGCGAGGTGGAGGCAGATGGTGAGGCGGTGCGAAAGGGCGTTGAGCTCCGTGTTCTGCTCGGAGTGACCGTTGGTGTGCGGCTGGTCGATGCGCTGGGCGAGGCCGTGCGCGAGACGGATGGCGTGAGACTGATCAAGGCCGAGGGCGACGCAGATGGGCTCCGGCTAATCGACACCGAAGGTGATCCAGGTGGGCTTCGGCTCACCGTGTGTGATGCGCTTGGACTGAGGGTAGCTGAAGGTGAGACCGTCGGCGTAGGCGTGCTGCTGGTCGACGCTGTGGGCGAAGGCGTGCGAGAAGCGCTCGGGGTACGGCTTTTTGACGCAATGGGAGGAAGGGTAATAATGTTCAAGCCAACAGCGCTTGAGTCGTCCTCGTTGCTGAGTAGGCGTGCACCAGCAACTCGTAGGCCGTGCCCGGTGTCAAGTCTGTTAGGACCCGGACTGGAAATCAGCATGCTGAAACCACCACAACACTTCACCACCTTCTTCGTACCACCTGACGACCGTAAAGGCAGTGCTGTAAGCAAGACTTGCCCGCGAGTTTGTTCTTGAGAGGAGAGCGTCCCCGCATTAGATAATCGCCCAAACACTGGGGTTAGATGCCTTTTTATTTGATTGGCCATGTCAAGTCGGGAACCACTAGTGAACGGGTCCCTTTGGGCCATCACTGCCAGCTTCGTAGCAGCATGGCCAAAAAGCAGCCTACCGACCATAAACAGCAAGCATGAAAAAAGCTCTTCTTCTCTTTCTTGGATGGGCCAACACGTGTGAGAGCGTGTTTGCAGCTCAACACTTGGAGAAACACTCAAACGTCATGGCAGTAGGTCCAAGCGGCAACAACGCCTACCAAAGCGCCGAAGATGATGCCGGCCTTGGCAGCCGTTTTCCGCGAATTGACGAGTGCTGCGGGCATGACGTGGAGGTAGGCCTTCTCGTGGAGATCCTCGTAGTCGGTCTCGAGGGCCACGCGCTTGCGGCGCTTGTCACGCACGAGCGTACGGACCTCGTCACGTAGCTCCTCACTGCCCTCCTCGAGCTGGGCCTCGACCCCGCCATCGCCGTTGGCGCGCAGGGCAGCGTCGATGGTGTCGTAACGGGCAACGAGGGACTCCAGGCAGTAGCGCCGCAGGTGAGACGCGTGGTAGACGTCACCCACCAGCAGGAAGTACGGGATGTGGATGCTCTCCTGCAAAGAAACACGTGCGTGAGTTTTGTCTTCCCCAAGGCTCGACGACGCGTGGGTGGGCGAAAGGGACAGAAAAGCGGACCTCCATGAGGCTGATGATGAGCTTCTCACATGCGAGCTTGAGGGCATCGAGGCCGTACTTCTCGGCCGTGATGAGCACGTCGACAGCCATGTTTGCTTCGACCAAGTCGGCCGCATCGTTCAGCTCGTAGAGGTAGCTCATGATGACCAACAGGACGTCGTGGGTCGTGTCGGTGATCACGAGCTCGTCCACGTCGTCGTTCTCCTGATCATGCTCGTCCTGCAAGACAATGACGCGGCTCAGCCAAAGTAACAATGAAAGCGCCGCAGGATGATGGTGAGGCCCTACCGACATGAAGAAGGAGCTCGACGACATGCGCATCATGGCGTCAAAGTAAGGGCAGCGCGACAGAACGGCCTTGTG
The DNA here is from genome assembly GCA_002179805.1 of Acanthamoeba lenticulata. Lineage (NCBI taxonomy): Eukaryota > Discosea > Longamoebia > Acanthamoebidae > Acanthamoeba > Acanthamoeba lenticulata. The sequence goes on from NAVB01000608.1 coordinate 147,378, forward strand.
GGCGTTGATGACCTTGTCCTCGCACACGAGCCGCACATCGCTGTATTCCTAGATAGAGCGCATGCGTTGGGGTTGTGTTGTGAGACCTGAGGTTGAATCACCGGATTTACAGCCAGGGAAGGGATGGAGGGAGAGGACGAAGGCGCACGATGTTGTTCAGGAAGGGCTTGAGGGAGCGGAATGCGCAGTCGGCCGTGTCGCGCGGAGAGGGCGTCGCCTTGCGCAGCAGCCGGGCCACGAATTGGCCCAGCCGCTCTTCGATGAAGAACTTGGCCGCATCGACCAACTCGAGCACGTATGGCGGCGCCGCGCACTGGAACGATCGCGAGAGAGTGAGCCACAGATCGAGAGAGAGAGAGAGAGAGAGAGCCACATGGGGCTGAGGGGAAAGGAGAAGTGGGGTGTCCCCGTACGAAAGATCCCTTGGCGGGAAGACCCGCGATGTTGTCGACATCGATCGTATCGGTGTAGATGAAGCGGAGCACGATCTCCAAGTGCTCTTTGCTGACGTGGTGCTCGAGTCGGATTTGTTGCCTCTTTGCTTGCTCGCTTTGCTTGCGGCCCTACGCACGTACAAGGAATTAGTTTATCAATCCACAACAACAACAACACAAAGTATTTTCTTCTTAAAAAATAAAAATAAAAATAAAAATAAAACTGGGGTTGGGCGTAC
>NAVB01000609.1:0-31665 GCA_002179805.1 Acanthamoeba lenticulata
AAATTTGATTATTCTATTTTGTGGAGAAATTACGTGGGTAAAAAGCGCGAGCTAAATGAGGACGGAGTAAATGCGCGGAGCGAGCTCTCGGGCCCGTGCAGGCGGGATGCCGGAGCAGCGATTGAGATTGAGCAGATGAAGACGCGGACACCGGTCCTTGATGGTGCGCACCGCCGCGAAGCTCAACTGCGCGCAGCCCTGGAGGCTGAGAATCTCGAGCGCAGGCAGCGCGAGGAGCTCCACGCCAGCGTCGGTGATGGCGGTCATGCACTCCAGATCGAGGGTCGTAAGGCGGACAAGGTGGCGCTGGATAAGCGCGAGGCCATCGTCGTCGATGTTCTCCTGCGCCTCGAGCCGCAGCGTGCGTAGGTTGGACGCCCGCAGGCCGATGGAATTGAGCGCGTCGTTGGAGAGTCCACAACAAGCGCGCAAGTCGAGCTCGGTCAACGAGGTCGTCATGAGGGCTCGGATCGTCGAGTCTGACATCCAGTATATCCCTTGGAGATCGAGCACTTGCAAAGGCAGCGGTTGCTCTGATGAAGAGAAATTACGGCAGGTCAGTTGCAAGGGCGGCAAAAAAACAAAAACAAAAACAAAACAAAAAACTTGAAAATCTCAAAAAAAAAAGACTCTTCCAAGGACTACCTCTCCAAACCCAGCTCAGGAAGCCAACGTCCCGAAGATTCGTGCAGAACTTGAGGCTGATGTGGGACAAGCGCGAAAGGCTTGCCAAGTAGCACAGCGACTTGTCGGTGATGCTCATGTTGCGCAGATCGAGATGCATGAGGCTTGGCAAGCCTTGCAGCCTCTTCACGCCCTTGTCTGCGCCCGCCCGGGAACATCAACTGACGGTGTGAGTTGTGGCAGAACGAGACCAGCAAAGAACACACGCGCTTCCCCAAACCTGTTACGGAATGACAGTTGGCGAGCGTCAGCGACTCGAGGTGCGGCAGGAAAGGGACCACGCCCGCTAGCGTCGCGTCGTCCACGTTGCGGTTGGACCCGAGGTCCAGCTCGCGCAGGTCCAGCCTGGGCAGCGCCCGAAGAAGGCCCAACGTGGTGAGCAGGAAGCAGCCCCGAAGCCCGAGCTTCTCGAGCCGCGTGCAGCCCACCACGGTGGGCTCTTCCAAAGATGAAGACGAAGAAGAAGATGAAGACAAAGAAGAAGATGAAGAGCTGTCTGTCTGTGGCGGCGTCAGGTCGGACAGACCCACCAGGCGGCACAAGCCTATGTCGAGGATTTTCCTGCAGCCCTGTTTACGTCATCGCGCTGCGTGAGCACACAACGCGGCCCGCAAGAAGCACGAAGGTATAGAAGTCAACACACGAACCTTGAGGTCAAGCTCGCGCAGTTCCGGGCAGTAGCGGCCGATGAGCGCGAGCGTCGCGCTGTTGACATTCTCGCAGCTGCTGAGCCTGTTCTGGAAGTGAGCTGCAGCACGACGACGTCAAGATGCAGGTGGAGGGGAGGAGGGGTGCCATGTGAAGCAAAGCCTGTCCTGACCTGAGCACGCGGAGTGCGAGTGGCGAAACGCCACGGCTCTTCTCTTCTTCTGGCTGGGGCGCACTGAGCTCCGCGAGGCCCATTTTCTTGACCAGCTCACTGTTGCTGATCGACAGGCAGCGCAGGCGCGTGCACTGCGCCAGGAGGCTTCGCATTGCCCCATCCGAGCCCACCTGCAACAAGAAACGTTGGTTTCATGAGCTCCAGCACAGCAACAGCATTGTAGACGGGGAAGAGCCAAAGTCGTGCCGGCCCGCAGGACAAGAGCTCCAGTCGTGTGAGGGCCGTGCGGCACGGGCTGGGGGGAGGGACAGGACTCAGAAAGGCTCGAGAAAGAGGGAAGTGCGGTGGGTGAGGCAAAACCTGGCGGCCAGGGCGGTGAGGGAGGCGTCGGTCACGCCCGAACAGCGCACGAGGGTGATTGCGGACAGGTGAACGAAGCGAGCGACGAGCTGGCTCACATTTTCGTCGCGCACGACCTTGCGCCAGGGAAACAGGTCGAGCTGCGTAAGCCCAGCGTGGGCCAGTGCTCGCCAGCGTCGGCAGACAGCTGCGCACGCCGCGGCCTCGCGTAAAGCACGCTGAGGGCCGACGTCGTTGAGGAGGTGCGCATAGATGCACTGCCACAACTCGGGGGGCAGCTCTTCCATCACCCCAGCTTGTTCCATTTTATTATGTTTCTTTTTCTTTTTTTCAAGTATAAAATGTAGTCAGAAAACAAAGAAAAAGGTAAACTGTCACCCGAGCGGGAGATGCAACGCTGCCGGACCTCACTTGTTCGACGATCCGTTGCTCATGGGCTTCGGTGCACAGCACAGACGGGGCGAGTGGCCGGTGCACTTCCTCTTCACAACCACCGGTGGGGCTTGTCCTTCACCTCCTCCTCTTTCCGACGAGACGTCGAACCTGAGGCTGCACAGGAACCCAGCGAGAAGAGCATGTACCACCGCAAGGCACGCGCCGCGCTCTCCTTTCTCTCCAATCTTTGGTGTTTAATGTAATCACGCATCTTTCTGCTTTGCAGGCGTGTGTTGGGTCGCTTGACCCCTCGGTGTACGACTACGTGATGGAGGTGGGCGTAAAGGAGACGCCCACACAGCGTGCATGCCGAGAACACACGGCCACGATGCGGTAAGCTGCTTCCTTGCGTCATGAGAGACCGCTCCCACAACTACCTGCATGGACGTAACCTCCCTCACCTGCGCGGCCGAGGGCAGAGAAGGGCATCTGCAGATATCGCCCGATCAAGGGGCCTTCTTGGGATGGCTTGTGCGAGCCCTGAGCGTGCGCAAGGCGGTGGAGGTGGGCGTGTTCACGGGCTACTCGTCGCTGTGCATCGTCGAGTACGCGAATTCTTCGCACTTCCACTGTTCGCACCACTCAACGCCACCACCTGTCTCGTGCGTCAATGTGTGCAGAGCGATGAAGAGCGATGGTAGGCTGTTTGCTGTTGAACTCAATGAAGACTACGCCCGAACAGCAACTGCCTTCTGGCAGGCAGCCGGCGTGGATGACCGCGTTGACCTGCGGCTTGGCGCTGCCATCGAGGTACCTTACCGTGACCACGGAGCAGACGCTGTCCACAAGGTGGTGGGCGCCTCACCTCCATGTGCTGCTTGGGCAGAGCTTGGAACGATTGCTGGCCGAGCATGGTGACTCGTTCGACTTGGTCTTTATCGACGCGGACAAACGGAATTATGGCATCTATTACGAGCTCGCCCTCAAGCTGGTGCGACCAGGAGGCTCCATCGTCATCGACAACACACTTCTCCATGGTACGACCCGGCGTGTAGTGGGATGCCTCGTGGTAAACCACTCTGTAACCCTCGATGAATGGATGCAGGCAAGGTAGCTGACCTGAGTGTGCGCGAGAAACACGTACAAGCGATACGCCACCTCAACGCGAAGCTGGCCGCGGACAGCCGCGTCGACCTCTCCCTCCTTCCAGGCACGTTCGTCCGTTCCCTCTTTTTCCTGTTTTCTGCTTCCCGCTTTTTTCCGGGATGCGAAAGCGCTGCTTTTTCGTGGCTGCAGCCAAGTGTGAGTTGAGGGATGGATAAAAGGGGAGCATGACCTGCTGATGAAGCACAATCTTCTCGGCCTCAAGGCGAAGATCAAGTGAAGTATCTGTTCTTATCAGCTTAATCTCTGGTAGGCGAAGCGTTCTGCTTCGCCGCTCAAGATTAGACTTATTTCTTGATGGGGACCAGTTGGCGCTAATGCCCCACTGCTTGCAGTGGGGCAGCCACTGGTCACCGATCGGCTTTGCACTGCACACCCTCTGCAAAGTTATTCAAACGGTCTCCCTCCTTCTCAACAAACGAAAAAAGCTCACTGTCAGCACCTGTGCAGTTGGCGACGGCATGACGCTCGTGCGTAAGAAACCAGAAAGCAGCGAGGCAAGCGTAAACATAGGTGCCATGAGCAACTGGAGGAAGGCCGAGCTGCTGGGCCTACTGCAGCAGACGCTGGGTGAGGTGGCCCAGCTCACAAAGGAACGGGATCAGCTGCTCGCGCAGCTCGACTCCCTCAATGCTCAGGTCAACGCCGATCATCAGCGCATCGAAGCCGAAAACATGGGCAAGCACAAGCAGTATGTCAAGACCGGTTCGGTCGTCACGGTCTCCACAAAGGTCGAGACTGACCCACAACGAAAAGGCGTCGTCAGGCTCATCCTCACCAACTCCAGTTATCACCCACATGGCATCAAGGTGCGCCTGGAGGACGGCAGTATCGGCAGGGTCGTGGCCATCCACCCGCCCCCATCGTCTGGGTTCCTTCCTGTCCTCTGATGGCCGAGCCAAAGTGCAAAGCTTTACTGCCGTGTCTGTCTTTCTTTTGCGCGGAGTTTCTGGGGAAGGTAACGGGACAGAGGGCAAGACTGCAAGGCCAACGTCGCGGAAGGCAAGAAGAAAAAGATGCAAGCAAGCGCACGACGAGGCGCTGCTCGCGCTTCTGCTCGCTGGTTTCGTGCTGCTTCACAAACAGTGGGTGCCGGAGCGCGCTCGCTGAGCTCAGACACATCGGCCCATTCCTCCTCTGCTGGCCGAGCGCGTTGTGCTGGCTCTCCTTCCTCTTCTTCCACTGCCAACCAACCTTCCCCATCAAGGTTTGTGGCCCCGATTTGCCATTCGCACATCTAGATTTATTAACTCCGCAAAATGATCGCCCGCCACATGCAGCCGTTGCGCAAGCCGAAGTGGGCGAACGACTGGCCTGGCGTTCCCCAGACCACTGAGCTTAGCTGTTCCATACGTGCCTCGACCTGCTTCTGCTTTGATGCATCTTCTTCTGGCAGGTACGCGACAACACATGGATAATTATTTGCCGCGAATGTACCTGGCATTAAGTAACACGGCTGTGCAGGAGAAGACGAGGACGGCAGCTAATGACGTGCCCTCAAGACCAACAGATCTGTCTGTTTCTAGCGCAAAATAACGTAAAGTATTTGAAAATATTTTAAAAAGAAAAGGAGCAAGAACTCTTTGTTTTGAGACGCGCCAAGATGGACTCAGGCCAGCTACCGCCTCCCCTAAAGCAACTTGCCCCTGTCCTCAAACATGCTGCGCAGCTTCGGTCACAAGTGCCGGTGATGAGCTACCTGTGCACGCTTTACGCCGTTCAGCTTGGGCTCAAGCTCAAAGGCAACGATCACGCTAGCAAAACCTTCCTTGTAGGCCTCATGGATCGTCTTGAGCAGCAACGTAAAGAGTTGGGTGCATCTCTACCCGCAGATCAAAAGGTGAATCAACCATCCTCAACTACACACGGCTCGCCTTTGAACTAATCAACACTTTCTTCTTCGCCGCACGTCAGGCTTTCGCCACCAACTTCGCAGTCAAGGTCTTTGGCCTTGCGGACGACGAGTATCGTGCGGGCCTGGCCAACAGGGACACTGCCAAGTACAGGGCCCTCATTGCGCGCCAGCGTTCCCTGTTATGCGCTCACCAGCCCTACGCGCCCTGCGCACAGGAACTTTTACGCATCCACAGTCTTCTTGGAAGTGCTGCGACAGTTCGACGACCCGCTGCCAGAGGAGCTCGAGAACATGCGCAAGTACGCCAAGTACAGCGCCGTTCAAATCACGAAGGCCATCAAGCAAGGTTTGCCACCTCAACCTCCTCACCGCCCTTTCTTCAGTGCGCTGACAACTGCCATTCACGTAAGGCCTCCCGGTGGTGCACCCCGAAAGCGAACTGCAGGACACACAGACCGACTCGAGCTTTGCCGGCAACGATGGTGGCGGTGGTGACTTTGATCCGTTCTCGGCCGCTGCTGGGTTCCCGCCCGCCCCGTCGTCGTTCTCTGTGCCGACCGGTCCTACGGCTGACAATGGCTCGACTGGCGCCGCCTCGTATGCGGGGCCGGCGGCGCCCTTCAGCGGCAGCCCGTCGGTCACGCAACCGACACCCTTCCATGGCCACGCGGCCGGTGGGTTCGACATTCCCTCGACCACGCCCTCGTCGTTCGGCCAGCCGTCCAGGCGGGACCTCGCATCGCCGCCCACCTCTTCGACGTGGCCGTCGTCTTCGCCCGCTGGGACGGGCGCATTCGGCCCCGGGTCGCCGCAGGGTGGCCACCCGTCGGCCCTTCTGCCACCGACGATGCCTTCCCTCGACCATGGCTTCCCTACGCCGGCTGCGCAGCCGCCACAAGGGGGCCACATGGGGGCAGCGCCAGAGTCGTTGGAGCAACTGCTGTCGCTCTTCCCGATGGTGCCTTCGTCGGTGTCGGCCGCGGCCCCCGCCGCTGGCGGGCCACCGGCGCACTGGTTCGCGCCGACAGGAGGTGTAGCGGCGAGCGGAGGCAGCGGTGGAGGCAGTGGTGGCGGCTCGCCCAACGTGCCCAACATGAACTGGTCGCCCTCTCCACCGCCCGTAGTGCCCAAACCGGCGCAAGCCGGCCCGTCAGGCTTCGCGGCCTCGACGCCAGCGATGACACCAGCGCGAGCCCCCGCTCCAACCGCTTCGGCGTCGGCGGCGGTTACTGCCAGCGCAGGTGGCGGTGACTCATCGGTGGCGCTGACGAGCTCTGAACTCTCTGCGGGGGACTTGGACAAGGCGCAAAAGGTTCGTTCGAGGTTTTCCTGCGCGTTCAAGAGCCCTAAGGCTTATGTTTCCACCCTGTGTGTTGAGTGCAGTATGCCCGGTTTGCGGTGAGCGCGCTGCAGTTCGAGGATATCCCCTACGCCGTGCAGAATTTACAGCTCGCGCTCGCTCTCCTCACACGCAAGTAGAGTAGAGGCTCAGCCACAAGACGGCAAGGAGGATGCCATCAACCCGTTGTTGCCAACAACGTGCACAGAGAAGCCGTGAGCAAACTGTATGCAAGCTAAGGAACCCAAAAAAAAGTGTGTAGAGAGCGAGAGTTCAGGAAGAAGGGGGACGCAAGGCTTCGAGCCGGTCCATGAGTTGCTGGATGTAGGCCACAACCTCCTTTCGCTTTTGTCGTAGGTCATCATCGTCCGCGCTATAGCCATCCGTCTCCACCAACTTGCGCATGAGCCCTTCGTAGGCGGTCAGGCGCTCTTTCTCTCTTCGTTCTGTCTCGGATATCGTAGCAGGGCAACCGTCTGCTTCTGCGTCGCTCTCTTTTGTGTGTACTTCTTCAACCACGGGGGTTTTGGCTTGCTCCTCGATTCGTTGCACGTTGCGCTCCGCTTCAGGAAGTACCTCCTCTTCAAGCCGCCGCAGGTTCCTCAGGTAAAACTGAACCTGCGGTGGCTTAATTGGCCCCGCTGATGCTGTGGAGTGAGCGGTGGTAGTAGTCGGTTTGTTGCCCATGTGGATGAGTGTGAAGAACAAACGTCCGCAACAGTTCTGCTCGAGACAGACCCCGCGAAAGATTGATTTTTGTTCATATTGGTGCTTTCAACTACGCAAAGCAAGGAGGCGCCATGGCGCAGTCGGCACCGCGCTCCCCTAGTAAGGGAGAGATCATGGGTTCGATTCCCATTGGCGCCATTCTAAATTTTTTTCATTCTAGGCGCTTTGTTGCTGCTCTTCGGAGCGTAAATGCCTTGGCGGAGGAGAGGGGGAACACTTGCCCACCCAGTGCGTGCTTGAACTTCTCGTCTATCTGTTTGTTGGCAAGGACGGTCAGAGTTGTTGTACACACTTTTTGTGCTGACGTACTTCGTCTAGTTGGGCTTGGGGGATGGCTTTCCACAAGTTCCAGCTTGCCCACCAGATTGTGGCACACACTGTTGAAGCCTCCACGTTGTCTATGACTGGTTCTTGTGCTTCAAAGCTCACAGACACTGCATTATGGTTACTTAAAATCATAGCTACAATTATAGGATGATCTGAGAGATGCACCTTCTTTGGCCAGGAAACCGGGGCAAGTTGAGAGAAAAGTTGTCCACACACGAGCATCGGCTTCAATGAAGTCATCCACAGAGACTTTAGGTACCGTGAACTCCAATCGTTCAATTACAGTTGTGTCGGGCCCAGCATTGCATGATGCGATTGTAAGGACTTTGTCATGGCAAGTTAACGCCGGCCCGAATTAACACCAACCGGCTGTGGCGCAATTGGTAGCGCGGTAGGCAGCGAATTGGTAGCGCGGTAGACTTCACTTCGCCAAAGTTTGGAAGATGCTAACAACCGGCTGTGGCGCAATTGGTAGCGCGGTAGACTGTAGTCTGTGATTACCCTCGGTAGTTATCTATCGGTTCCTGGTTCGAGTCCGGGCAGCCGGAATGTTTTTACAGCACTGTATGACAGCTTTTGCCTGGCTGTGTATTCACCATGGACCAGGAAAGTGCACAAATGCGTACTTACTTCTTGCTAATCTCAAAAGGGTGGATTGATTAAGCTTCGGTGTCGCTGCAGAAGGGTTTGCAGAAGGAACACCAGAGGAAAGTGAGAGAGGGGAAGTGCATAATGCCAGGGCTGTCCTGCATGAAGCTCTCGTTGCTCTGGGTGGCGGCAAGGCTGTGCCCCAATACTCGTTCTCTTCTGTAGGGCCGTCGCACAAGCCCTGCTTCACCGCGACATGTATGCACACGTGTTTGCTTCTGTGGTGGCTCTTGTACTTGCTCCTAGTCACGTCTTGTTTGTCCCACCCCTAAGTACGGGTGACCGTGCGCGACATCACGATCGAGGTCCAGGCTGCTGGTTCCTCCAAGCAGTCCAGTGCCACAAGTGCAGCCTCCAAGGCTTGCCATCGCCTCCACGACCTCGGGTGCACCCTGCCTTCCGTCTTATGCACGACTGCTGTTTCCACTCACGCCTGCCGCGTTGTCCGCAGCCTCCTGGGTACCGCCGTGTTGAAGGCTCGCATGGCCCCAGCCGCTGGAGGTAGCAAGCGGAAGGAGATGGAGGACGGTAGCACCGCCCCAGGCATGCCCGAGCGTAAGCACACCTGCCTGGACAAACAGCATGACGACGTCGCAAAGTCAATTCCTCGCTTCACCATTCCAAACGAGGTGGACGGCGTGCCCTTGACCAGCATGAACGCCAGCGATGAGACCGTCGTCTGTTACCTCTACGCGCTCAGCTTGCCTAACATCAACACCAAGGCACGCCCTCCAAAGCTCTGATTGGTTGATGTCCTGGCTCACCTCCCTGCAGGAGCCGCCGTACAGCCACTTAGGAGGCTTGCGCTTTGATGGGTTCACCGTCATCAGCTCTACCTCGCTCTACATTCCGGACTTTACAATCACCGGTACGCGACCTACCCTAGTTCACCTTGCTGACGACTGAAACTCATCGTACGAGGCCAGGCGGCCGGTGGGAGCCGCTTGTGGTGCGGGCTGGACAGCATGCCGAACGGGCACTGCGGCTCTCGTCTGGAGCCCTGCGCACGGTTGCGCGCTTTCACCACTACCTCCTGCACACTCTGCTGCGAGTCGAGGGCCAGCTGGCCTTTCCGCCCGACTGCCTCTACGTCGTCCCGCGCTTTGTCACCAGTGGCACCTGCAAAGAGGGTGATGATGAAGACGATAGCGCCGAGACCCTGTTGCGGCTGTCCTTCCTCCAGTCCCTGATGACACCCGTGCCAGCCTACGATGTCTTCAAGCAAGTGCTGCTCGAGACTGGCGTGACGCTGGACCAGTGGCGAAGCGGACCTGGCGATCTCGCTGCCATCGACTCTGCCGAGGCCGAGCGCGTGCGCTTCGCCCGCGACCGAGTCGGCGCCGAGCTTGATGGGCGGATCCTGACCACCAGTTACAATGGCCAAGCCTATGTCCTGTGCGGCGTCCACCAAACGGTGACGCCCAGCCACTGGTTCCGACGCCACAGCGACCACGGCGAGTGGTGCTCGTTCGTCGACTACTATCGCCAGAAGAAGATCGAGCTTGCCGATCCGCACCAGCCCATGGTCATCGCCAACCAGTCCAACATGGGCGCCGCTGCGTTGGTCCTGCCCGGCACCACGCCGGCCTCGGGTACGCGCACACGTTGACCTTTTCCTCTTGCTCGGCCTGACCTTCACACCTATGCCGGCCGACAGCGAGCGACATCGACAAGGCGCTCGAGGGGGCGCCGCCCGATGTGCCGCTTGTCCTTGAGAAGTGCGTGTTTCTGCCGCTCGAGCTCTGTTTGCTTTCCGGTACGTGCGCCAGCCACAACTCGAGAACATAGGCATGCAGGATCCCTTAATGGATTTGAGGGTGATGGTGGGCAATCCGACAGGGGTGACGTTTGAAATGAGCACCAAGTACGTGCACTACTTGCCTGGCATTCTCAACCACCTCCACGAATTGCAGATCTTCTATCACAAGCTCGGGAGGCTCGAGCAGGCCGCCGGTTTCACCATCACCGACAGGCGACTGTTCAAGCAGGTGCCCCAAGCCCGCATTCCTTGCATTCCCGCACCAGACTGACGCCCAGGTCGTGTGTGGCGGCACAGGCGTTGACACACTCGACGTTTTCGATGGCGCGCGAGACGGGCCAAGTCGAGAGTGAGCGCCTCGAGTTCCTCGGCGACGCCGTCCTCGAGTTTCTCGTCGCTACTCGAGTCTACCTTCATCACCCCACCGTGCGCCCTCCGGCTATGTCCCCCTCCCCCACCGTCGTCGCGCTGCTGACGACGGCGATTTGCCCGCTCCGCAGCTTAGTGAAGGCCAGTTGACGGAGGCCAAGTGGCCCTACATCCGCAACGTCACGCTGACGCAAGCGGCTCACGGGCTGGGCCTCGGGTGGTATCTGCTCGAGTTTGGCGCCGCCGTGGGCGGCTCGGTGGCGGCCGATGCGCTCGAGGCTCTCCTTGGGGGCCTCTTCCTCGATCAGGGCATCGACCAGGCCAATGCCTTTTGCGAGCGGTTGCTGTTTGGGCTGGTCGAGGAGAAGCCCGAATTCAATCGCACGCCGCTCTTCAGCAGGCCGCGCCTCGTCGGCGCCTGCGTTTCGCCCGACGATGGCCACTTGGCCAGCAATCCCTCACGGCCCGTGATGAGCGACAGGGCTCGGGTCGAGGCCGACGTGGCTGGGCTCGAGGCCCTCTTGGGTCTGACCTTTGACGACAAGGGCTACCTGCAGCAAGCGGTGACGCACGCCTCGTTCGACGTCCACGACGACAAGGCCGAGGCCGAGGACTGGTCCTACGAGCGGCTCGAATTCTTGGGCGACTCCATCCTCAAGTTTGTGACCGGCGTGCACCTGTACCGGACCTCGTCCGCCGACGTGCGCGAGGTACGTACCGAGCCGATGGTGATGATGCCGGTCGCCATTGCCATCATCTCACGCATGTGCGTGAACTTGACTCGATTGGCGAGCCAGGGCCCTTTGAGCCAGCAGAGGTCGCAGCTGGTGCGGAACGAGACGCTCGCCGCCTGCGCCGCCCGCGTGGGCCTCGCGCCGTTCATCCTCCATGCCAACCTGCCCACAGACCCGGGCGCCAAGGTCTTTAGCGACGTCGTCGAGGCCCTGCTCGGCGCGGCCTACATGGACCGCGGCATGGCCGACCCCGAGACGCTGCGGCGAGAGCACGGCTGCGGCTGCGGGGTGGACGTGTTTGGGTGCCTCGTGCACAAGCTGATCATCGCCGCGCAGTGCGGCCATGACGAGACGCTTGAATGAAGGGCATTCTCTTTCTCAACAGGAAAGAACAAGAACGTGGGGTGTTGTGTAGCGTCGGATGGAAACGACGAGGAGCACATGAAACAAAATTAATAAGCGAACGTTAACTGTTTACGGTAATTAATACACCACCGTTAGAAGAGAGACAACCCCTCTTCGCCGCGCATCTAAATCGACTTACTCGTCTTTTTTGTGGTGGTTGCTTTCCTTTCGTTCTTGCTTTGCCCTTGATGGAACGAGAAGACAAGGCTGGAGGCGGCCTCGCCGTCTCGCCCCCGCCCGTTTCCCCAGGGCGGGCCAAGATTGCCTCTCTCGTACAATCCTTCAGCCCCCCTCCAGCCGGCACGACGGCATCTTCCCCACGTTCTGCTGCTCTTCTACATCAGAGCAGTCCTTCTCAAGGACCCGTCTCTTCCTTGTTGAAGCAGCAATCGCCCCGTTCGCCCATCAGCGAGCCGCATCAGGCGGTGACCGAGATTGGGCCCAAGGAACGTCCTCGGTCGCGCAGCGGCGGACCTCCGGGCTCGACCTCGCCTATCGCCACCCTTCTGGCCTTTGATGCGCCAGGCCGGGGTGAGGTCTCGCCCAGGCAGGCGTCGACGACAACAAAGAAAGAAGGCCACGACGCAAAAAATGAAAGCGACGAGATTGACAACGCCGGAGGGCGACCGAAGGAGGCGCCTTCACCGCGGAACGTCGGCGGCAAAGATGGGGAGTGGAAGAGAAAGGCCCTCGCGGGCAAGGGCATCGTGCGCGAGGGCGCCCCCTCTGGCCAGGACCCCGGCCGGGTGAAACTGCCGCCGCTATCGTCGCTGCTCAACGCCGCCGCTGACGCCGACCGCGCCCTGGTGTCGTCCAAGAGCGACACCTGGAAGGCCAAGGCCCTCACCGGCCGCGGCATCGTCTCCGCCTCCTCGGGGTCCGCAGCCAGCCCGTCCTCGCCGTCCCTCTTCTCGCCCGTTTCGCCCACCTCCCCGCCCTCACCGCTCTCTACGTTGTCGCCCAGCAGCGCGTCGATGAGCAGCCCGACCCTGCCTTCGCTCTTCTCGCCGCGCCCGGTCATCCCGTCGGCCTCGGCCTCGGCCTCGCTGATGACAGTCCCCGACGAAGCGGCCGCCACCGCAGACGACGATGGGGCCTTGGGCGGCAGCGGAGGCAAGAGCGGGCGAAAGTCCAACAACAACGCCAAGTCGCAGCCCGCGAGCGAGAAGCGTTCGTCGCGCAAGGAGGAAGGCGGAAGCGGCGGCAAGAGTGGGCGCAAGAGCCGAACCGCCAACAATCTGGTGCAAGCTGAGGTCTCGCTGCCGACGACGGTCGTCAACCGGGTCCACGTCGACAAGGACACGCTCGTGCAGGACATGGACGGCGTCTTGCGCGTGCTCCACAGCGAGATCGAGCGGCTGGGCAACCACCCGGCCTCGCAGCAACAGCAGCAGCCGCAGTCCTCGGGCCGGGGCGGATTCAAGCGCCATCGGCGGTCCAAGTCGATCGACAACCTGCTCTCGCAACAGGCCGTCAGCAAGGCCACCAAGGCCACGCCCGATGGCAAGCAACAGCAACAGCAGCAGAAGGGCGGCCGAGCCGAAGCGCCCGCCTTTGCCTTCCCGCTCGCCATGCAGACCAAGCCTGCACCAGCGGCGAGCAGCTCATCAAGGTGCGTCCGCCCCATCGCCCCCATAGACCGTGGCGACGACGAGCCTCTAACTCAATGTCGTCGTAATCGTACTCGTGTGGTTGATGAGCGCAGTGGCTCGTCTTCGCCTGCGCCAGCGCCGGGCAAGGGAGAGCCGCGAAAGACCAAGACCAACAGCCTACGCCAACAGCTTCTGCTGGGCAAGGGCGTCGTCAAGCCGCAGGACAAGCGCACCGTACTCGCTTTCTCTCGACTCTCGCCTTGCGCAGTCATGACTCACGCAGCCTTACACGCACACACACGCCCAGGTTCCGGTCTCGCGCCTGTCGGTGCTGATCGACATGGCCGACCTGCAGGGCATCAACCGTCAGGCGGCGGTGCTCGAAGCCGCCGCTCAAAAATACGCGCCGCCTCCGGGTTCGTTCACGGCCCTCGTCTCTCTTGCTGGCTTGGCTTTGGTGGCTCACATGTATCTGCCCAACGCTGTGGTGTAGCAATGGGCGAGGCGTACTACCCGACAAAGGAGGACCTCATGCGCCAGCGATTGAAGACGGTCAAGGCGGTGATCGTTTCGGCCATGGACGAGCTCGAGTACGAGCTCTTGCACCAGCGAAACAGCGCCGACGCGGCCGGGGAGGACCAGCTCGCGGAGCTGGCCACCAAGCTCGAGCGGCTCAGTGCCCTCCTCGACTAGCGCGTCGGACCGACTGAGCGCCTCAAGATGTACAGAACATAACAGTATACAAGTCGCAGAGGTCGTGTGGGCAAGTGGAGAGGGCACTGCGTGCCGAGACACAAACATGCAACCACACGCTCCCGGCAGGCAGCCGCAACATGCAATATTATTCTTTTTTATTATTTTTTCTTCTTCGTTTTCTTTTCCTGCCGCGGACTTGGGTTTCGTCTTTGCATTTGCGCAACTGCTTTGGCGATCGTCACCGGAAGACCGGTCCTCAATTTTCATTCTTTCATCTTCTATCCGGAAGTAGTCGGAGAAGATCAAATCCTAAAATGTCATCGGAATCGGAGCAGCTGTCGCCAGCGCAGCAAAGTGTTTACCTCAACTTCACGCGCAAATTGGCTCATAATGGTACATCTCCACAATAATTTCAAAGATTGGCTCATTTGTCTGCGCCCGCTTGCGTTTTCTTGTCTCTCTTCCCCTTTGGCGTTTGAACGTCCCACCACAAATATGTAAATTTTAATCCTTGCACTTCCATTTGGCCTCCTTGCAGAAAAGAAGACACGCGATCGTGCCGTGCGATTTGTTGCCAAATGGTTGGCCCACCAGCCCAAGGCCAGTGAGGCCGACCTCCGCAAGCTGTGGCAAGGCCTCTTTTTCTGTACGACCTTCCTCGTTCCTCCCTTTTCTCCACCTCGGCTCCTCGGTTCCGCTCTGCAGCGTTCTTGCTGACCTCTGGCCGCCGCCCCGTGATCGGACCAGGCCTGTGGCACGCCGACAAGCTGATCATCCAGGCCGAGGTGGCGACCAGCATCGCGGGCCTCATGCACTCGGGCAAGACGGTCGAGGCCGGCATGCGCTACCTGGCCGCCGGCCTGTGGACCCTCCACATGCGTTGGATGACGATCGACAGGCACCGCGTCGACAAATTTTTGTCGCTCCTGCGCCACCTCCTGCGCCAGGCGCTCCTCGTGCTGGCCCGCCACCAGTGGCGAGCCGAGGACATCGCCCGGTTTGCGCAGGTCATGAAGACCTACCCGCTCGGCTCGGCCGACAAGAGCGTGCCCCTGTGCCCCGGCATCACGCTCCACTATGCCGACATCTTTATGGACGAGCTCAAGCTGGCCGTGGAGACCGGGGCCGATGGCGAGGGCAACCTGGAGCTCCGGGCGGGCGCCATGAACGACGTGCTGGAGCCCTTCCTCTACGCCCTGGCGCAGTACCCCGACAAAGTGGTCCTCCAGCGCATCGAAGAGCGCGTGCTCGGTCCCTTTATTCGCGGTGCGGTTCGTCACGTGGAGCTCGCCCCGACGTCGCCCCTCCGCTTCGTCGACTACACGGCCCTCGCCAGCCGCTTCTTCGAGATCGCCGTCAGCAAGTATGCGCGAACCGCGGCTTCTCTCGCGTGCATTCTTTGCATTTTTGTCATTCCACGCTCATCCGCGCCCATGTCGTCGTGGCTGACTGTACAGAGAGACCAAGGAGAGCCACCGGGCACGGTTCTATCGCTACAAGAAGGAGCTGCAGAAGGTCCTCGAGACGCCGTCGGTGCGGCGCATGGAGCTCGAGACGCCCGAGCCCAACGGCACAAACCACCACCACCAGAATGGCAACGGCCTCCCCAAGGAGGCTGAAGAAGTCGAGGAAACCGAAAGCAAAGCTGATGAGGAAGAAGAGGAGGAAGAGGAGGAGAATGGACACCAAGAAAACGGAACTGAGGAGACAGTCGAGCACATGAATGGCCAAGATGAGGACGAACACAAGGACGAAGACGAAGAAGAGCAATCGTACGATTCGCCCTCTCTTCTTGATGGTGTTGTTATTGCTGCGCTTCTTGTTTGACGAACCATCACGCCACTTCCTGCAGGGCGACCAAGAAGAGGAAGCACGGCGTGGTGAAGAGGCATAGCGCGCAGCCCACGTGGATGCTGGCCTTCCTCAAGAAACCACGGCTGAGCCTCAACACCTTGCCCACGCCCGACGAGGACGAGGACGACAACAACACAGCTGCCGCCCAGGCGCCCGTCAAGCGAAGGACAGGCCCGCGACTTCGCTTCTCCCTCGAGTCCAACTCCATACAAGGTTCCTCATGCGCTTCGTGCACTCATTCTACTCTCCCTCTCTCCTTGAATGTGGCCAGAGAGGCCTGACGCCTTGCTCGCCGTGTTGATGGTGCTGGTGGCGTGTGCGCAGAGTTCCGCAAGATCGACCCACCGGCCAAGCTGGGCTCGTCGCCAGTCCCCAACCGCAAGCCCACCATCGGCATTTTGAAGGGCAGCCCCCTCGTCAAGCCCGCCGCGCCCCGGCACTAAGGAGCTGCAGGCCGAGTGGCCAAACGCTACGGACTCTCTCGCTTTCTTCTTCTTCTTGTGCTTCTTCTCCCTTTCTACTTCACCCCAACACCAAACCATCCACCACACTCAGAAATGTGGTCACGAACCGAAACACAACAGCAAACATAACTACTGTTTTTTATACATCACGTCCATACGTTGTTGTGTATTGTCGGCGTCTATTAGTGAGGCCGCTGAGGACAGAGCAGGGTTGGCTGGGGTGTACAAGAAGAAGATGCAAGAAGAAGGCGGGAGGGGTGGAATAAATAGAAAGAAGACTAAACTGACACGACTTGGGGGCTCCTTCAAAACTCGGGCAGGTCGGCCTCGTCGACGTCATCGTAGGCAAAGAGCGACGCGTCGATCTCGAACAGTTGCCGTCCTGTAACAAAAGCAAAGCAGCCGCGGCGGTCAGCCATCAGAAAAGCGACGACAAAGCAACGCTGAGCGCTGGCAGGCGGCGTACCCGTAAGTCGCTTCTCGTCTTCCGTCGCGATGCGCATCTTGGACGACTTCATCTCGAGCTCGAACTTGGCCTTCCACTCTGGTGTGGTTATGCCATCTCACTTGGTCAGAAGAGGAAGAAGCCATGTACGATGCGTGGTGTCTGCGACGCACCGGCAAAGGTGGCTGGGGTGACAGGGGTGCCGGCCTGGAACTTGCGCTCCTGGATGATCTGCTGGGCCTGCTCCTCCTCCAACTCCCGCATACGAGCCCGCTCCTCTCGCTCCCTGGCCTTGCGCGCCAGCTCGTCCTTGATGTTCTCCAGCCATTCCTTGGCCATCTGGGCCAGCGTGAGCACCATGGCCATGTCGAGGTTTTGCTGGGCCTATTGAGGAGTCGTCAGGAAAGGGCATAAGCGCAAAGAAAGATGAGGCATTCTGGACTGACCTCGCTTTCGAGCTGCTCTTGAAGGCCGGCGCAGGCGTCAGCGTCGATGTTACGCAGCGGGATCACCTCCAGCAGCGGCACTTCCTTCGGATAGCGCGGCGTGAAGGTCACCTTCAGCGTCACTCCAGCTGCAAGTGTTTAACGTCCAATTAGGCGCAGCGAGAAAGACAAGCAACAGCACAAGAGGACTGCGTACGCAAAGATTCATTTCCTTCGGGCACCAGCTTGATCTGAAACTCATGCGGTGACGAACCCAGCACTGCAGTAGTGCCCTCACAATTAACAAAAATTCGTGGCAAATTGCGAAGGACGGCGAACCTTCAATATCATCCATGTAAATGGCCTGAAGGGCCTCCATCTCCATGGCCTGCTCCTCAGCGACTTCAGGATCCATAGCTGGCAGCTCGCAATGAATGACCTCGGCGAGATGACGCAAAGGAAAAACTGTTTTTTTTCTTTATGTCGTTTATTTGCCTTTTCTTAATTTCTCAAGTTCTTCTCGTGCCGATACGAAGAGAACAAAACTAAAGCGTTCTGTTGTTTGAGATAACAAAATCGCAACAGATTAGACTGCACAGCTGGGATGGAGGACGACCAAAAGAAGAACGTAGCTCCTTCGACGCCTCTTGAGGACGGCCTTGAGCCTGAGGTGGTGGAGGACGGGGATCTTGCTGAGACGATGGAAGAGATGGAACTCGCGGACACTGAGATTGAAGTTGAAGGGGAGCAGGAAGAGCTGCCCGACGACTCTATCCAGGGTTTCTTCGCCCACAAAGGTAAAGCCTTTGTTCAAGACACTGAATGATGCATCTTGCACTCCGCTTTTTTGTTTTCATCGCCGATTTGGATTTTATTTCTAATCTTTCTTTCGTGTCATTTGCACTCGACCTGTGCAGAGCCCGTGTACACGGTCTCCCTCTCTCAGGCCATTCCTGGGTTGGCCGTGTGCGGTGGCGGCGACGACCAGGCCTACCTCTGGAGCACCGAGACCGGCGAGACAAAGGCGCACCTGACCGGTTCGTTGGCCCTTGCAACCATTAACCACGCGTCCGCTCGTCGTGGCAACGGCCCAGCACCTGTTTGGCTCACGCATGCATCAATCAAAAAAACAGGGCACACGGACAGTGTGACGTGCGCGCGGTTTAACAAGGACGGCAAGCTGGTGGCCACAGCGGGCCTTGACGCCTGCATCAAGATTTGGAACACGGAGAACGGCCAGCTCGTCAACACGCTCGAGGGCCCCGGCGAGGGCTTGGACGTACGCTCTCTTTTCTTGTTGGCCTCTTGTCGGTTTCTGATGAGCTCAACCACCTTTTTGTCCCGGCCTGTCTAGTGGCTCATGTGGCACCAGCGCGGCAATGTCCTCCTGGCTGGCTCTGGCGACGGCACCGTGTGGATGTGGCTCGCCTCTACTGGTACTCCCTGGTCCCCAATCCCTTCCCATTACCTGCTTGGGCAATGATGGTGATCATGTTGGTTAAAAACGCCAGGCGAGTGCATGAACACGTTCGTCGGACACGCGGGCGCCGTGACGTGCGGCGGCTTCTCGCCTGATGGTAAGCTCATCATCACCGCCTCGGAGGACGCCACCCTCCGCGTGTGGAACCCAAAGACCGCACAGCCCAAGCACGTCATTCAAGGTAAGCACGACCCCAGCAGAAGAATCAATTTCTCGAACCTTGCAGCCAATGCTGACACACGTGTAGGATTCGGATATCATGAGGAGGGCGTGATCTGCATGGACATGCACGAGGAGAAGCCGCTGGTCCTCACGGGCTCGCACGACAAGACCGCCAAGCTGGTCTCCTACGCGACGGCCAAGGTACTAGCTCATGGCTTTGTCTGTCTCACAAGCCGTCATTGGTCTTCCTGCGCTCACACGTTTCGCCTTCCTGCAGCCGCTGGCCGACCTCAAGGGACACGAGAACTCGGTCGAGTCCGTGGGCTTCTGCCGCTCGTACGATCCTCTTCCGCCCCACCAAGGCCTCGCCTCCTCACGCATCACCTCGCCCAACAACAATGCAGGCACCCGTTCATGGCGACGGGCTCTATGGACAACACCATCCGAATCTGGGATCTCAACACGGGGCAGCACCGACAAACCTGCCAGGGCCACGAGGACGGCGTGGTGAAGATCAAGTGGCACCCGCAGGAGCCGCTGCTCTTCTCGTGCTCCACCGACCGAACGATTCGCCTGTGGGACGCCCGCGCGGCCACGCAGGTGCGATCGTGGGTCGGCCACCAGGACATGATCCTCGACTTTGACATCTCCAGGTACCCTCTCCCCGCCTCGCCCCAGCGTTCTTCATGGCCCAGGGAAGTGCGACAGAATACTGACTGGAGCGACGTGGGGGTTGGTGTGATGCAGCGACGGCAAGACGATCGTGAGCGGCTCCGAGGACAGCACTGTGCTGGTGTTCTCCCTTGAGTCGGACCATTAAGGCACCGGGCAAACAATGCCGGCAACGACAAACAATAAAAGGTGGTTCAACGATAGTTTCTATGGTGGTGTGGCCGCGCTTGTATTTACAAGAGATGATGATCACGCGGCAGGCAACAGGTGCATCGTCCTGTCGTTCTCTTACACGTAGGCGGGCTGGGTGATCATGCCACGCTTGAGCATGCGCCCTTCCTCCTTCTTGGCCGGGTTGCGCGTGATCGCCCCGCTCAACTCCTTCATGGTGCCCTTGAGCTTCTGCCCCATGGTGGCCTTGTGGGGAACCACGCCAGGGTCTTGCACGATCACCTCCTGCAGTAGATATGAGGAAAGTGGGCGTTTTGCAAACAGCCTCCGGAGTAACAGATGATTCATGCGTACCCGTGTGATGATCGGCCTCTCGGTCGTGACCTCTGTGCGATGGACTGGGCGGACGTGCCTCACCTTCTCGTGGATGATGGGCTGAACGTGGTGCTCGCGATGAATCTGGATGCTCGTGCACGACTTCCCTCTTCACGACCGGCGGGAGGTTCACCACCTGGGCGGCGCCCCCAGTGGCGGGTCCACCGGCGACGTTGGTCAACTTCTTGGATCTGCGGAGCATGGTGCTGTAGTGATGTGATGTGATGATGTGTTGTGTTGGTGGAATGAATGTACTGCAGGTCAGTCGCTCTTATTCCACACACTAGGAGCTGGACGCATGTGATTGCATGGCAGCCAAACTCTTCGCTCGAGTTCGAGTTAAGATGATCCCTAAAGGCAGTGAAACGTCGCGGGGAGGAAGGAAAGGTCAGGAATGTCCTCGTGTTCCAGAGGATCTCGCTGTGCGCTCGGAGTTGCTGGCCATTCTGAGCCAATGGCTTGCCCACAGAACCAGTTCATAAATGGAACATATAAAATTTGCTGAAGTGATGATTCGAAGGCAGACGAAACCAAGTGTTGGTCTTAAGCCTGGTGCAGAATGCACTTGGTGGGCCAACGAGCCTCTGTGGCACACCTTACAAAAGAATAGTCGCCGACGGTGGGGCTCGAACCCACGGCCACCAGGTTAAAAGCCTGGCGCTCTACCGACTGAGCTACGTCGGCCCTTACTAACTAGTCGTGCCGCACTTATAAATACAGCCGCAGTACCAGAGTTCTGTGTTCCTCCGATTGGTCTCTGCTTTCATCGACCGACCAATGTACGAGCGCCACAGGGTTGAGGCAACCGGGAGCGTAACAAGTTTGGACACAAGCACTCTGGCCGCACATTCAACTTCAACCTCATCGCACGTTACTACCATGGGAGACAAGGAGGCCCTCGACCAGCTGACCGCGCGTTCCTACAAGGACCAGGCTTGCTGGTTCCTCAACGCCTACTGGGAAGACTTTGGCCAGAACGAGGCCGAGAAGGTCTGGGCTTTTGTCAAGAAGTGCGCTGAGCTGGATGAGACCAAGCGCGCTGAGGGCTCCGACCTCGACGAGTTCCAGGCCCACCGCTTCCTCGAGCACTTCAAGGAGACCCTCACCGTGCAGGGCATGCGCGACAAGCTGCGTGGCTCCGGCGCTATTGTCGGCCAGGTCAAGCGTGTCCCGCTTCTCCACATCCTCATCTTCAAGTACAACATCGACTGGAGGCACATGATCAAAGGCCCCCCAGGTTTGTTTTTCCGCTTTCGCTTTCGTTCTTTCTTCTCTCTCCCCCCCCTCCCCTCTCTTTGCCGCACCCCTTCAAGGCCACAGCTCAAATTGTTCGCGACCACAGGGAAGTAAGGAGGAAGTTGCCAAGGCCCAGGCTCTGCTCGACCAGGTTCAGGCCGCCCTCCGCGAGTCGCAGGCCAAGGACCAGCAGGCCGCTGCCGCGCTGCAGGAGGCCACCCAGCAGGAGGCCGCCGCCAAGCGCTCCGAAGCCGACGCTAAGGCCCGTGAGTCTGAAGCCAAGGCGCGCGAAGCCGAGGCCAAGCAGCGCGAGGCCGAAGCCAAGCAAAGCGAGGAGCAGGCCAAGGCCCGTGAGGCCGATGCCAAGGCCCGTGCGGCGGAGGCCAGCGACCGCGAGGCCGAGGCCCGCGCGAGGGAGGACGAACTGCAGGCGGCCAAGGCCGAGCTCGAGGCCGCGCTTGCCGAGCTCAAGGCTCAAGAGGACGCCTTCAACGGCCGCACGGCTGAGCTCCAGCGTCTCTCCGAGGAGGGCAGCGTTGTGCAGAAGAACAAGGCTAAGAACGAGCTCGCCCAGCACCTCTCGTCGGATCCGCTTCCGCTGCGCCGTGCCAAGATCACGCAGGAGGCCGCCGTGAAGAAGGCCGACCGTGCCGCTCAGGCCGCCAGGGATGCCGTCGACAAGGGTGCGCTCACAGCAGACCTTGGAGTCCGTCTTAAGGAGAGTTTTGCTGACCTTTTTCCTTCTTTGCTCTGCAGCGTCGGCTGCTCGCGCTACCGCTGAGGAGGCCGCCCACCAGGCTTCGCACGCCCGAGCGCAGGCTGAACAGGCCCGAGCCAGCGCTGAGGAGGCCGCCCGACAGGCCTCGCACGCCCGAGCGCAGGCCGAAGAGGCGGCGCGCCAGGCCACGCAGGCCCGCGCCAACGCCGAGGAGGCCCGTCGCCGGTCTGAGGAGGCCAAGGCTGCTGCTGAGGCCGCTCTTGAGGAGGCCCAGCAAAAGGTCGCCGAAGCCGAGGCCTACCTTGAGGAGGTTAAGAAGAGGATGCCCCTCGGCACGGCCTGGTGGATGGACCGCGAGATCCACGAGGCCCGCGCCTACCTGCCCAAGAACAAGGGCGGCTACAACAAGCGCGAGCTCGGCCAGCAGTAAACTGTAAAAAATACAAAAAAAAGATCTTTAGTGAATAAAAAATGAAAAGAAATTGAAAAGACTTGAAGGCCGTTCTCGGCTACGTGACTGTTGCTCAGATCTTGCTCGAGCAATATGGATGGCCATGCTGGCCTGCTTGATCATCCACCAGAAAATACTCAGACTCGACGACTACTGCGCGATTTCGCATCTGTAAATAACCCATCGATTTCGCGCCGATTCGACACAAGCCCAATCTCTTCGTCCCCTTTCCCTCTTGTAATTTGCTCTCTTTGCTCTCTATCTCTTAGTGCACCATGCACGCGTTCTATCGTCGTTCTTTGTTCCCTGGCCATGCTTGGTGGAACTGAAGCTGGATCGCAACAAGCCCAGCCAGCACCGAATTCGCAGGACGCGCTGGCCATCAACACCGGCTGGCTGCTCACCTCTGCCTACCTCGTCTTTTGTACGTCCCTTCCACCTGGGCAGCACAACAGCGCGGTGCTCGGCTGTAGTTCCCATCTCACGGTGCTGTTGCAATCCACCTTGGTAGTTATGCAAGCCGGGTTCGCCATGTTGGAGGCTGGCACGACGCGAGCAAAGAATATCAAGAACATCCTGCTCAAGGTTCCTCCTTCCCGCCCACTCCGGCTTGTTACCTACGTAGTGCTTACTGTGTTGTTGTGGACCGGCCGCTCTCTGTCCCAAGAACCTGGTGGACACGTCTGTGGCGTCGATGGTCTGGTTCGGCATCGGCCACGCCTTTGCCTTTGGTGGCGTACGGCCTCCTCGCTCCCAGCCCACAAGCTCCCATTCTGAGAGTCGTTTGTGTTGTCGGTGCTCTCGGCAGGGGAACGGCTTCATTGGAACCAAATACTTCTTCCTCTACAACTATGAGGACTACAGCTACTTCATGTTCCAGGTCCGCGTTCCTTCATCTCTCTCTTTCTCTCCATCACCGCGTCTACTCGCCTCACTTTCCCCTCACGGTGATATTGCGCAGTGGGCATTTGCAACGACGGCCGTGTCGATCATCAGCGGGAGCCTGGCCGAGCGTACTCAGTTCACGTCCTTCCTCATCTCCACCGGGTTTGTGGCTGGTTGGATTTATCCGATCGTTGCTCACTGTACGGCCCGGCCTGAACGAGAACAACGCGGCGTCATTGCATGCTGACTACTTTGTCTCTCGGTACGGGGTGGGTGGCAGGGGCCTGGTCCGATGCGGGCTGGCTGCGCAATCTGGGCGCCAACGGCTTCATTGACTACGCCGGCGGCGGTGTGGTCCACATGGTCGGCGGAGGTACGCCCACACACTGCTGGCTCTTGATAGCCCACTGCGAGCTGATGGTCATATATGTGCGTGTGGCTGGCCACTCAGGTGTGGGGCTTGTGGGTGCCATCGTGGTCGGACCGCGCATGGGCCGCTTTGATTCTCCGCCCAAGGTGCCGCGCCTCGTCCATTCTTTTCTGTGCTTCCAGAGAACACACGTGGGCATGGGCGGTAATGTTGACCAAACCTCATGCCCACCTGCAGACCGGATGGTTCCCGTGGAGGCGACCCAAGGTGCTCGACATCCCAGGCCACAACTCGCCGCTCGTCGCGCTGGGCATCTTTATCCTCTGGTGTGCCCTGCCACTCTCTCAGAGGACACACGCACAAAGAACATGGAGCGCTGACCGCCGCTGGACTCAGGTTCGGGTGGTTCGGCTTTAATTCCGGTTCGACACTGGGCCTCACCGATGGGCGAAGCGCCCTCGCTGGCCGCATCGCCGTCAACACGGCCATGGCCAGCACCGCCGCGTGCCTGTCCACGCTCATACTCATTCGGTAGCGACGCCCTCGTGCAAGCAAACCAAAACATAATCTCACATGCGTGCACTCGGGTCGGGCGCAGGTTGCTGACGGGCCAGTACAACCTGGAGGCCAGCTGCAACGGCCTGCTGACGGGCGCCGTCGCGGTGACGTCGTCGTGCGCGGTCATCGAACCCTGGGCGGCGGTCTTTATTGGAAGTGCGCTTCTCCTCCCTCGCAGTTTCAAACGCTGCTTGAGCCAGCCGAATGTGAGGCTCATGCTGCGAATCTGTGGGGACTTGCAGCAATGGCCGGGTTCGTGTACTACGGGGCGAACGAGCTACTGCTATGTCTGCGTATCGACGACCCGCTTGAGGCCGCGCCCGTCCACTTCTTTGGCGGAATGTGGGGTCTCTTTTGCATCGGTCCGCAAACTTTTTCATGACGAGAGTCTCCACCTTTTAGTTGGTGAGCTCACACACTGTGTACTGGTCGTGTGTGGTGGAGGACAGGCGTGTTTGCACAGCAGTCCTACGTTCACGCGGCCTACGGCTCCACAACCGTCTACGGCCTCTTCTACGGCGTACGCATTCGTCCCATCACCTGCTTTGTCACGTCGTGATGATCAAAGTTGTATGAATGAACAGGGTGGAGCGGAGCAACTGGGCATACAGCTTTGTGGAATCGTGGCGATTGTGTTGTGGGTAGTGCTGTGGTCTCTGCCCATGTTCATCGTTCTGCGCTACCTTCACAAGCTGCGGTACGGTCACCACAGACGGCCAACAATCACCGCACAGCCTGCCGGCATGTGAACAACAACTAACTTGATCTTCTCTTGCGGGCCCGCCATAAAGGGTGTCACACGAAGTGGAAGTGACAGGGCTCGATATCACCAAGCACGGCGGATCGGCTTATCCCTACTTTGTGCAAACCGGCTCGGTCGACGGGTAGGCAGAGAAGAGGAGGGACGCTTCAGCAAAAATCTTTGCCCCACAATGTTGCACACCACACAAAAGAATAGTCGCCGACGGTGGGGCTCGAACCCACGGCCACCAGGTTAAAAGCCTGGCGCTCTACCGACTGAGCTACGTCGGCCCTTACAAATCATACGAAACAGAACGCCAAATAAAGGATTGACGACGCTCCTGCTTCTGTTCTTTTCTCCTGCTGTGCCAGTCTTTTGCAACATCCATGTCGTTCTTCAAAAAGCTCGCCAATCTTCTCGAAAAGAGATCGTACGATGAGGTGCTAACACAATGAACACCTGTCAGTCCTTGCTAAACAGGGATGTTCTTGCAGGCTGGTCGGTATAGACAAAGCAGGAAACAGGTACTTCACTGAGCCAGACACCCTCAATACGGCACGCCCCTTCAAGCGGATACTAGAGCCTCCGGACCACTATGAACCCAGCGCGTGCGTGCCGAGTGCTGCTTTCTCCGCAGTGTTGAGCTAGAAGATTGACTTGAGGTTTGTGCACAGCGTGCCCGCCCTATGGCGCAGCTGGCTCAACTACAGGCGCGACACTCCACCAACCGAGCAGGAGCTCGAGGCCTACGATGCGAAGCAAGTACTTGCGCTGCACACGCCCCTGCCCGCCGGCTTTGCTGCCTCTGCTAACTGTCCACAACACAGCGCCAGCTAGCGCAGCGCGTGGCTGAGCTGGAGGAGGAAGATGCCAAGCTGCGACTACAAGAGTTGGCCGCCAGGCAGGCCGGCGGTACAAACCCCAACAACCTGTTTTGTTGTGGTTGACCTTCCTGTCAAGCTGACATCATCGGGCCCCCTTGCAGTACGCCAGGCCGGGCCGGAGAGGACGAGACCAGGAGGCATGCTGGACGCCCTCATGTTGCAGTTGGACGCCAGCGAGGTACCTTGCTGGTGCTCCTCCGCACCACGCAACCAACAATGGCTGACAAAACAAGAAACAAAACAAGGGCAACAAGCAAGCAAGCCGCGGGCGAGGAGAAAGCAAAGAGATGGACGCCGGTGGCGTTGGGCTGGACGACGACCTGCCCTACCCTGAGCAGCTCGGATCCGTTGACGTGCGTTGTGCCGCGTCCCACATGTGCACTTGGTGCCACCGGTGTGTTTTTGTTTGACACTTGCGCGCGTGCACCTGCGGTGGTGGGCACACAGGGCAAGGAGAGCGACTTCTCCTCCCGAGGGCGACCGTTGCGACGCCCCAGCGCCGATTTTGCACGAGCAGGCAACGACCGCCTCGAAGAGGAGGACGAGGAGGACGCTGAGGTACGACGATGCCCCATTCGCTCCTGGCGCGGGCGACGCGTGGCTCACAGTCTGACGTAATGCGCAGTGGGTGCCTCCTGGTGGGCGGCAATAATGGAAATGAAGATGATGAAGTCATCGCTGGGCACGCCCAGAGGCCTCTTCATGCAAGATGACAAATACAACAACAACAACAACCCAAAGAAAGAAAGAAGAGGAGAACCCAGCCCGGATCTCGTGGCGGGTTTCCTGTTATCACTGTGATTGCCCGGCATCACCGGTGACGTGCCGCGTGTGCTGGTCGATGCAAACCTGCACGAGCTTCTTCTCGATGTCGGCATCGTCGGCGGACTTGACCACGGGGATCCGTTCGCCGGTCTTGGTGAAGAGGAGCAGCTCGCGCTGGTAGGACTGCAGCATGTTGGCCACCACGAGCGACACGCCGTAGTTCTTCAACGCGCTCATCGCCTTCTGCGCCAGGATCTCTGCGTCGGTCTCCAGCTGCACGTCGCGACGTCGGTCGTGAGCAGCCAACAAGAGAGAGAACAAAAGAGATTCATCATGAAGTCATCATTACCTTGAAGGAGATGACGAAGCAATTGGGCGCCCAGACGGTGGTGATGAGATTGAGCACCTTGGGCACGTTGAACAAGTGGATCGTCAGGCCATGCGGGTTGGACGATGACTGGATCTTGTGCTCCGCCTGCACTCGAGCCCCAGCATAATGAATCAAATATTCAAAAATCAAATCAAATCAAATCCCAAAAACAAAAATAAAGAACAAATTGACGAGAAAAAGGACCATCTCG
The DNA here is from genome assembly GCA_002179805.1 of Acanthamoeba lenticulata. Classification (NCBI taxonomy): domain Eukaryota; phylum Discosea; order Longamoebia; family Acanthamoebidae; genus Acanthamoeba; species Acanthamoeba lenticulata. Next base: position 27,098 of record NAVB01000609.1, read on the forward strand.
CTGGTGGGGATGTAGAAGTCAGAGACGGCGGCGGCCGAGTAGATGAGGCCCGCCCTGCCGCATTGGGCCAGCTCGGTGGTGAGGAACCGGAGCAGGAACAGGTACTCGTGCACACTCGTGAACCGCACCTGCGCGCAAGAAGAAGGCGCCTGTTGTTTGAGTGCAACGAAAACAGAACTGCGGGAGGGGGGAAGGGGCCGACGAACCCGAAGCAGGCGGTTCTCCTTGCGGACGACGTTGAAGGCGGTGAGGATCGTGGCCACCTCGTGCTCGACTTCGGCGTACTCGTGGAAGACTGCGGTACGGGCGATGGCGATGATGGTGAGTGCGTGAAGCGAACGCCGCAGGACAAGACAAGTGGATCATCGCTGGCATGGGCATGTACCCTCAACGCCGCCCTTGTCGTTGACGGTGAGAAAGTCGATGAAGTCGCCCGTCGGGTGGCGCAGCGTGAAGTAGCGCGCGTAGGGCTGCAGCGAGTTCTTCCGGTTGAGGAAGAGCACGGCGTAGCCTTGGCTCAGGAAGTACTCGGCGCTCGCCGCCCCGCGATTGCCGCCGCTGTGAGGGCCCGAGCTCAGGTCAGACTCTGAGAGGTGCGGCCATGCTACAAACCACGAACCTGAAGTTGTCGATGAACCGCACGGTGTTCTTCTCCAGCGGCACCGTTGTGCCGCCGCTCTGCGCGCGGGCCATCGTGTGGTGAGTCCCGCCTGGTGCGTCGGTCGGTCCCCCTGCGGGCACAGCAACGTACCGTGACGAGAGCCACACGGCGGCCTGCAGCGATTTGGGCCTGCATCCACTCCTTCACCAAGCGCTGGGTCTCCTCAAAGTCAGTTGGTGGAGCGGTTTCGGCAAAGAACACCTCCGGGTCGGCCGCGGCAAGCCCCTTCCGCGTCTCTTCTTCCGAGGACACCTAAGCACCCACAGCTGCAATTTTTAGCAAATAAAAAGATAGAAATAAAACAAAATAAAACAAAGATAACAAAAGATGTGTCCAACAACAGGCAAGTCCTCACCTGCATGGATGCTGTTTCAGTTTGGAGATCTTTGGTGATCAGGGAAAAGTGAAAAAGCTTGACTTTCTTTTGACGGTCTGCGGGCTTGGCATTGCACAGCGTAAGGTGGCGCTTCTCCAAAAACACAACACAAGTCACAGAGCTTTTCGTCGTGGGTACAGGTCTTTGTCCGTCCATCTTCATCCCCACAACTCACGCCATGTCGACTGCTGGAAACGTCATCAAGTGCCGCGCTGCCGTCGCCTGGGAGGCTGGCAAGGATCTGAGTGCGTAACCACATTTCCTCGCAGAACGAAGGAAAATCATGCTTGATGAATTCGGAATGGACTCATTAACTTCTCGTGCTCAGGCATTGAGGAGGTTGAAGTTGCCCCTCCGCAAGCGGGAGAGGTGCGTGTGAAGATCGTCGCGAGCGGTGTGTGCCACACCGATGCCTACACCCTGAGCGGCAAGGATTCCGAGGGCATCTTCCCCGTCATCTTCGGTCATGAGGGCGGTGGTATTGTTGAGAGCGTCGGCGAGGGCGTCACCTCGGTTCAGCCTGGTACTACTTCCCTCCATCCAAAGCGCTCCTGGCGGACAATAGTTGATGTGGTAGAGCAACATCGAAACCAACAAATACGCGTTTGTCGGCGCAGGCGACCACGTCATCCCCCTGTACATCCCCGAGTGCCGTGAGTGCAAGTTCTGCACGTCGGGCAAGACCAACCTGTGCTCCAAGATCCGCGTGACTCAGGGCAAGGGCCTCATGCCCGACGGCACGTCGCGCTTCACCTGCAAGGGCCAGACCATCTTCCACTACATGGGCTGCTCGACCTTCAGCGAGTACACCGTCATGCCCGAGATCGCCGTCGCCAAGATCCCCAAGGAGGCCGCGCTGGACAAGGTCTGCCTCCTCGGCTGCGGTATCACCACGGGCTACGGTGCGGCCCTGAACACGGCCAAGGTCGAGCCCGGCTCGACGGTGGCCGTCTTTGGCCTCGGTGGCGTCGGCGTCTCGGTCATCCAGGGCGCCAAGGCCGCCGGCGCCAAGCGCATCATCGGTGTCGACATCAACGAGAGCAAGTTTGACTTTGCCCACAAGATGGGCGCCACCGAGTGCATCAACCCCAAGAACTTTGACAAGCCCATCCAGGAGGCCCTCATCGACCTCACCGATGGCGGCGTTGACTACAGCTTCGAGGCCATCGGCAACCCCATGACCATGCGGGCCGCCCTCGAGTGCTGCCACAAGGGCTGGGGCGTGAGCACCATCATCGGCGTGGCCGAGGCCGGCAAGACCATCGAGACCAGGCCCTTCCAGCTGGTCACCGGCCGCGTGTGGAAGGGCACCGCCTTTGGCGGCGTCAAGGGCCGCACCGAGCTGCCCATCATCGTCGACAGGTACCTGAAGGGCGAGCTCAAGGTGGACGAGTACGTCACCTTCACCTACCCGCTGGACCAGATCAACGAGGCCTTCCACGTCATGCACGAGGGCAAGAGGTATCGTGTTATTATTATTTTGATTTTGATTTGTTGTTTATTATTTAATTTTTGAAATTTTTAGCAAGCAAAGGAGCTCAGCGCTTGTTTGTGTCGTGCAGCATCCGCTCGGTGATCCTCTTTTGAAACGCGGCAGCTGGCAACAGCGGGATTGCCAGCGCCCCCGTGAGCGCTGACGTGCGTGGCACCCACGCCCGCCTCAGCGCTCACCTTTAGATCCAGATAGAGAGCAAACAAACACACAGACAAGTACTAGTTGATGTTGAGGATGGACAGCGGTCGAAGAGAGACGTCTGCCCCTGTCCTTCCTTCCTCTTCTTTTTTTTTAATTAACAAAATAAAACTGGCAATTCCCAAGATCTTGATGATGCAAACAACTCTTTGTTGTAGAAAATTCTATAGAATTGTTTGGCTAACATGTCGTTGATCTTCATCATCACCACCACGACGATCGTCCTGTCCGCAGCACTTCTCTTTCACAAAAATGGGTCTCCATCCGCAAGCTCGTGTCTCTCTCTTCCATGGAGGTGTTGTTGCTCTTAGACGACCTCCGCGCGGGAGCCGGTGAGGAAGTAGTAGAGGAGCTCCTCCTTCTCGCGTCCCGTGGGCTCCAGGCCGGCGGTGCCGGAGACAGAGAACGCGTCGGCGTCGATCTCGTCGTCACGTTCGCCGTCTCGTTTTCGCTGGGCGAGCAGAGTGGAGCACACATCGCGCAAGTGCGCCAGCTGCACGAATCGACCTTCAAACCGTGCAAGCAGTCGCGTGAGGCGGCCCAACCATCGACTCTGCAGCATCGCCACGAATTCTGTACGCGTCGCCCACATTGGCGTCAGTCATCTCGCCTTCCGGTCGTTGTCGTGGTCGTCCAGTCATAAGCGTACCTCGAATCTCGCCCTCCATGCGCGACAACAAAACGGCCTGGAAGGCCTTGGGCAGGGAGATCAACAGCTTGACCAGCATCGCCGCCGCGCGTTGACCCTGCTCCACTTGGCCTGCCCACGACAACATCCAGGGATTGAATCAGCAAAAAAGAGCGAAGAGCGAAGAGCTCGCGTTTGTCGCGAGAAGAGAAGAGAAAGGAACGGCGGCGGTACCGACGGCGGCAAAGTAGCGGACGTGGAGGACGAGGGTCATGTGGATGATGATGGAGGTGGCCAGCGGGAGGAACCGCATCTCGCCCTGCAGGATCTTGCGCGTGAACTCGTCCACGGCAGCCCGCCGTATGTACAACTCGTGGTGCCACGACCGCACGATCCGGTCCTCGAAAATGTCGCTGCCGCCCGCCGGTCCAGCGCTGCCGCCGCCACCGCCGCTCGCCCGCAGGCCCTGGAGAACGTCGTTCCCGCCGAGCCTGCCATCGGCCGCCGCCGCGGCCATCGCCGCCGGCCCGGCGCCGCTCCGCCGGACCTCGTCCTCGTAGCGGAGGAGGACGCGGTAGAAATTCTCGACCTCGCGGCACACGTCGCCAAACAGGCCGCGCTGGGTCGTGTGGATGAGGATGTACTTGGGGTCGATCGACCAGTGGTGCGTGTAGGCCGGCGCGGCGTAGCCGTCGGCCCCGACGCCGCCGCTGCCGGCAGTCGCGGCCTTGGACCGCTCGGCGTCGGCGATGACCTTGAGCCACCCGTCGGAGAAGCCCACAAAGTAGCCCCACTCGCGCATGGCCGTCAGGTAGATGTCGCTCGTGATGTCCCGCAGGTTGCGACAGATCTGGAGGCACTGGTTCAGGTAGTAGATCGTTCGCTCGTCCAGTTGCCTTCGCGACGAGCACGCAAACCGGTGCCTGCGCCCCCCCCCACGTCGCATTTCGTTCTTTAGATTTCGCTTTCATTCTTTTTTTAATTGCATTTTAATGAAAAGTTAAAATAAAAATTGAAAATAAAAGTACCAAAAAGCGATGCCACAAAGGGCGTTGGCGACATCGTAGTGGGTGGTGTCGAAGACGACGCCCAGCTGGTGTCGCGTGCGCTCAAACAGCTCCTCCGCTGCGTCGAGATCGCCCGTGAGGAACGCCCCTGAGGTCAAAAAATGCAGGAACCCAGACGCGTGAGTCCACTGATGCATAAAAAA
>NAVB01000610.1:0-14305 GCA_002179805.1 Acanthamoeba lenticulata
AAAGTCAGTCCAACAAGGACAGAGCTGATGAGGCCATGACGGATCGGACGACGCACATGAGGAACATCATGGAGGCGTAGAGGTAGGAAAACCTCTTGAGTTGATGGACCTCGCTCGTGCGCACTTGGTTGATCTGCTTCTTCACTTGGTCTTCCCAGCAGAACAGCTTCACGATCAAGATGCCCTGTTGTGTGGTGTGTGTTTCGTTTCGTTTGTCATTTGGTCGCGTCGCAACAGACGCACGGATGTGCGAGAGTGACCACATACATGAAGGATCTCGGTGATCTTCTTGACACGCTTGTCTTTGAGCTCCATGATCTTGTTCTGTGCCGCCAGGAAACCTCTGTCGACCGCCATCATCGTCATCACGGTGAGAAGAAGCGAAAAAAAAAAAAAAAATAGGCGGCGGTACCGGTAGATGAGATACTTGAGGGGCATCACGATGACGGTGATGCCGAGCGCCGTGAAAGCCGCCGGCCCGAGCCACCCGTACAGCAGGTAAATCGACACTGCGAAAGTGGTTGTCGTGTTGATGACGATGATGATGATGATGATGATGTGAGCCAGCTTGGTATGAATGCGCTGCAGGCGCTTTCGTTACACGTACGCACGAGTTGCAGCGGATGGAGCCAAGTGCGATGCAGGAACCAGGCCAAGCCGGCCACCTGCTGGGCAACCGACGACAATGACACGATCAGAGACTGACTGGACACACAAGGGAGAGGGAAGGCCGCAGGCGTGCCTTGGACGGATCCACGTTCATGACGTTGGCGGCGTTGCCCTTGGATACTCGCTGAAGTCGGAGGCTCTTGCGGTAGACCAGCGCCGACAGCATGGACGACACCTGTCGCCCGTGATGATGATGGTAATGGTGATGAGGCTCAACGTACGACGAGATGTGTGCTGAACATGGGTCGTACGTTCATGATGATGCGTTGGGCACGAAACAGCCACATCTGCTGGAAGACGAGATGCGTCACCGAGAACGCGAGGACGAGGCCCAGGTAGAGCGCGCCCTGCTCCCAGGCAAGGCTCTGGAGACGACGACCCGCCGGCCCCGGTTAGGCCCAAGACTGCGCAGAGACCAACAAGAGAGAGAGGAATGGCAAATGATTCCGCGGGCCAGACCTGGTCGCCGATGAAGAGGATGATCCACGAGAAGACCACCGGGAGGGCCAACTCGCACAGGTTGGCCAGCAGGTTGAATACGCCCACCAGCGCGTACTCGCGCCATATGATCGCCCAGACCGACCTGCAGGTCGGTTATTATTTGCATTTTCATGCAAAAGTAAAGCCACGTGAGAATTAAATTGGGGCTCGAAGGACAGAAGGGGATCGTCAAATACCGAGCGAGAGCCCACCAGGACTCGGTGTGGTGTCGGCGCTGGCCCCAGTCGCGCTTGAGCGCGTGGGCCAAGGCGATGGGCTCATCACGCGGGGCGATGGCGTAGAGGTCGGTGAGCTCCAGCGGCCTCTGCGCGCCCACTGTGGGAATGTCCAGCCCAACATTGATGATTGAATAAGGTGTAGGGAAGGGGATGGACGAAGATGAGGTTGCGGGCGAACGACGGGGCACTCCAGAGGCGCTGCGTACGTGTAATGAGGGGTGTGAACCACGAGAAAAAGAGTCGGGAAAGCAACGAGGCTTCCAGTTCGGGCAACGCGGCACCGGTACGGTATGTGGAGGCCTGCACGCACGAGATAGATAAGCACACTGAAGTTTTGTGTTGAACACAAGAAAAGCAAAAAAAAGATGCACTTCTGCACGAAAGATATATTTCTTCTACCGCAACTGCTTCTTGCAAGGTCAGGGCGCCACCAGCCTCTTTAACCGAGCTGCCGCTGTCTGTGGTGGGCACAGAAGGGTCCGTCTGGGCTTCGTCGGCCGGCTCTTCTCCCTGGTTCGTCATGCTTGTTGTTGGTTCTGTACTGAACTGCCGTGCTTGAGCGCGCGCGAGCCCCGCACATCAGTTTCCGTTATCCCGCCTGCCCTCTAGGAAATTCCCCATGGCCGGCGGCACTTTTATTTTTAGTGCTCATTTTTGGTGATTATTGGCTATCTCGGAGCACTCTGCGGCGCCCATTGGTCCTCGCCTCGGAGTTGAAGCAGTTTTTAACCTTTGTGGAGCGTGTAGCAGAGCCACTAACAACCTGGTTGACTGGGTTATTTATATTTATTGTTGTTGGCCAACAGCCGCTTGCATGGTAAAAAAAAAGGTGCGTGCCCCATTGGCCGATACTGGATGCGTCTCATGCATCGAGGGAGCCGTGCACCCGGAAGCGGTACACACAGGTGAAGTCCTCATGCCCGTAGTTTGAGTACACGCCCATCTTGATCACCTTGAAGGTTCCACTCCCCAGAAGCGCTTCATCTTCGTCCTCGTCTTCTTCTGCGGGCCGCGCGTACTGGACGGGGAAGGTCTGGACCTGCGGGCCGTAGATGTCGTACCGATACTCGCCCAGGAGGACGGCCTTGGTCTCGTCGGCCAGGGCCGCCTGGTCCTCGAAGCCCTGCATCGTCGTCACGAACAAGGCGAAGAGGAAGAGCACATCAACATCAACAACAAATACCGACAGCTCAAGGTGGCCACGGCAACAGCAGGTTATTTCCAGTACCCAGACTCTAAAGTGCTGTGGAGCGCTGCGGAAGTCACGGGCGACGCCGCGCGCAATGTGGTCCACCGTGAACGCGGTAGGCCGGACGCGACACGGCAGCTGGATAGTGGCGTTGCCGTGGTCGCCGCCAAAGGCCCAGCAGTGGCCCGGTGTCAGGCTCGTCTACATTCACCACATTCCATTCCGCAGTTAGCACATTCTATTCGGCGTAGGAATGCTGGATGATGCTGATGGTGCTCAAGGACAAAGGGGGAGTGGCGAACCGTGAGGATGGCGCTGGGGGGCTCACTGACCTGGCCCAAGACAAGGGCAAGGAGGCTGTTGCCGTATCGGTCAGACGTGTAGGCCGGGAGAATGCGCGCGCCGGCGGCGCCCAAGGCCCAATCGGTCATGTTGACGCGATCGGCGGCAAACACGTCGAGTTCCTCTCGCACAATTTCGCGGACCTGCTCCTCAGCCAGCGCATGCGCGCTCACGGCCCGGTTGGCGTTGAGCATCCGCACGACCTCCCGCAGCTGCTCGTCACTCAGCACCATCGTCGAGCGCTCCTGTGATGAAAATAAATAAAGAATTAATACGCTGCAAACCATGTGTGGCCAGAATATAGCAGAAATGAAATAGGTGCCTTGGCTACGGTGCGGAGAGAGGCGTCGAGCTGGTTCTGTCGCTTGTCGAGCGCGTCGATTTGCTTGCGCTGGTCGTCCAGAGCCTTGGCCGTCTGCTCCTCGCCGCTCAGAATCCGTTCGTTGACGTCCGGCAGGATTTGCGTCTGTATTGTTTTGTAACATTTCCACTTGCGTGAGGCCACCTGACCACAAGACAGGAGTAGAGAGAAGTGGTACCTTAGCCGATTGAATGACCTCAGGCATGAGTCGGTCGTGCTGCTCCTTGATCCACTGTTGGATGAGCACACGCGCGTCGGTCACAATCTGCTCGGCTGAAAGCGGCTCCGCTTGAGGCTGAGCCGGCGTCAGTGCTCCCTCCGAAAGGCGCGCTTGCAGCTGAGCCACTGATCCCTCGACGCCCTTGAGCTCCCGCGCGATGGTCTCATGCACCCATGCCTGGCCACAAAGAGAAAAAGCCCAACGGTTGTTAACAATGGCGGTCAGGACCACAGCGAGAATGAATGGCTCTGTAGATACCATGATCGTGTCCTTGTGGCGGGCCACGTCGACGGGCTCGCCGGCCACCTGGCCGACTTGCTGGTCCCGGGCGCGGAGGTCATCGATAAGGCTCTGCTTCTCGAGGTCCCATCGAGCCAGCACCTTGGCCAAGACGGTGGTCACCAATACCTCTTGGTCCAATTGCGCAGGCTGGGTCGGGGGATGAGCAGCGGCGGCAGCGGCAGAAAGGGCCTCTTGGATCGCCTCACGCACGCGCACAAGCTCGGCGTTCAGGTCCTCAGTCGAAACGAGCTGTGTGACGCGCTCGCGTAGGCGCGCGGCTTCAGCGTCCTGGTCCTCCACTCGGAGCGCCATGCGCTGGTGCTCGTTCAGCAGGCGGCTCAGGTCAGTTCGCAGCTCTTGAAGCTCGGCAGGCAGCGCCTGCTCGATCGCCGACGGACCGGTCGTGGTCTGTCGTTGCGGCGCGCAAGCATTGAGTTAAACGACTGTGGCGTTTTCCTTTAACAGCTTTGGGGAAGTAAGGGCGCACCTGAGGCTGGTTCTCCAGGCTGCGCGCAAGCTCACCGATGCGGTGCTGGATAGTATCGATTTGAGTCTGAAGGCCGCGCTGTGCGTCGCTCGCACCGTCCTTACCGCTGTTCACCTCACGCGTGAGCCGCTGCAGCTCAGACCTCATGCGGGCCTCAAGCTCCTTCATCTCCTATGAACCGCTCACGCCAGTGCAGAGTATCACGTCAGTTGCTGTGACCAGGCAAAGTGGTGCTGAAGCGCTCTACAAACCTTGGAGAAGTCGTCAGTGGCAGGAGCAGCATTGAGGCGAGAGCGAAGCATAGTGTCCATCTTGTTGAGCTTATCATCAAGATAGTGAAGAAGCTCTTCCTTGCTTCTCCGCTTGAGATCCTCTTTGTCGGCGGCAATCTCTGCTCAGCAAGATCAAACGGTCAGCGAGCTGCATAAGACAGAGCAAGATAAGGTGTGAGTACTTTGCATGACGCGTGCGAGAAGGTCGTCATGCTTCTTGCTCAGCTGCTGATCGAGGAGACGCTTGACAAGAATCTCGACGTTGAGCGGAAGGTGGTCCGCCTCTTGCTTGACGAGTGGGGAGGGCGCCACGGGCTTGGTCACTCCGCCGACAGGGGTTCCAGGCTGATGCCAAAGGTAGAACAGCAACCCGAGCAGAAGCGCACCAAGCAAGCCATACCGGTACGATTTCTGACACGCGATGCACAAAATGCGTAAGGAATTGCGAGATCTCAGGCGCAAGCGTCGCGTTTCATGGCTGCAGCACGAACCGTGGTCCAGATCGTTCGACCGATGGAAAAAATCGAACGGATCAGATGCGCTATGGCAAGCAGCAGGCTCCACACCTGCCACACCCATGAGCTCTTGGAAGCCGGTTTGCTCACATCCTCCGGCACCACCGGCCGTTCCTTTGTCTCCAGGTTGTCTGCAATCACTCCAGCTTCAGTGCACTGAACTGCTGCGATTCGCGAAACGAGTGGCACGTACGTTTAAGCTGCTCTTCCTCCAGGAAGTCATCAGACTCTTCGTTTTCGAGCGAAAAGACCTGATTTTGATTTTGATTGGGAACCTCCTCCCGTGCGAAGACGCCAGCGCCTTCAGTTTCTTTGTGGTCGGCCTCCCCTCCACCACGATAGCGGAGGCCGTCATCGGCTTCGAAGCCTGCGTGCTGCTGCCTCAGGCGGTAATAGTACACCCGCGGCATACTCTTCCTAACGGTTGGGGGTAAGCATTTTGTATTTCCTTTTTTATAGCACGATTTTATGGCAAAACGTACCGATGGGACATCTTTGTGTGTTGCCCGGTTGTCCTTAGGGGCTTTGATTGAACAACTTTGCGCAGATACAGAAGCGAAATAGAAAAGCTCTTGTTTTGGCGCCAGCAGGCGTCCCAGAGAAAAAGAAGAGAAAAGCAAGAAGTTGGTGCCTTTTTCTCCTTCGTCCATCTCATTCATCTGGATTGCGCACCGGTGTGGCCTGAAGATGATGCACCTTGACCAATGGAGCACGGCGCACTTCACGGGAACCAAAATCAACAAGGTGAGGTGGCTGCCCCGTTATGATCAGATCGGTAGAGCTTCATTCTTTGCCACCGGCACCTGGGAAGAGGAGGTATGTTGCCCTGGCTCACTACACAAGCTACTAGAACCCCTTTTGATGTGATTTCATGGCAGGTGAACAAGATGACACTGTGGCAGCTCAACTTGCCGAATGGAGACGACAAGAGCGCCGAAGCCCCTTTTGAGTGCTACGAAGCCACAAACGACGGGGGCGTCACTGATTTGAAGGTCTTTACGTCACGCTAGAGTGATGGAGGAGAAGGTTATAATCTAACTTGGTGATCTGCAGGCGGTGGAAGCGAATAGTGACGTCTTTGTACTCACGACTTCGCTCAAGGGCTCATACTCACTTTACAAGGTGCCACAAGACCTCTTCTCTGGCGGTGCGTGATCTGCCCTTTCATCGTTGCCGCACAGCTCCTCTCTCGTCACCTTGCTCACACTTTCCCTACAACTCCAACCAACCAAAGACCTGGACGAGGGCCGTGTCACGGTATGTTCATGAAGCCTTCTCTCCTGATGCAGCCCATCGCTGATACACGCGGTCGTATGCGCATGTACGTGTACATGTGAAGGCCCTCAAGGAGGAGCTGTGCGCAAAGGGACTCCATTCGTCGGCCGCGACAGGACTGGACTACTCGCCCGATACTCAGGAAGTGGTCACCGTGGGCGAGGACGGCACCATCAACAACCTTCACCTGTCGGCCACCCAGCCGCATGTCTCCTTTGGTGCGCGGCCACCCTGCACGTAAAGGCCATACAACATGTCCTGCGGTCGACTCATCTCGCACGTTGTTGATCTGGTACAGTGCGGGCCGAGAGCTGTGCGTTCACGTCGGTGCAGTTCATGACGCAGTCAACCGTCCTCACCACGGCGAGCAACAACACCCTCAAGATTTGGGTACGTTGACTCAGCTAAAAGCCATCTCCATACTGGGAGCTGATAAGAACTCGTCTCTACATCACATTGCTACACTTCAGGACTTGCGGGCAAAGAGCGTGTTTAAGCAGCTCAAGGACATAGCCAAGGAGGGGTTCATCACGAGTGCCACGCGGCATCCGTACCAGCTCCACCGCCTGACGACGGCCTACAGCAACGGTGCCCTCGTCTTGTGGTACGTTCCTTCCCAGGATAATGTCGTGATCGTCCGAGGCTCATCTATTCCGCGACAGGGACCTGCGCCAGAACGCGCCCTTCATGCAAATCAACGGCCACTCGAGTCATGGTACCAACCACGTCCTCGTTGAACAGCGTGTGACTTCACAGCACTCACTCAAACCAAACTCCAGTCTGGGAAGTGCAGCACCACACGACGTCGCCCGACAACCTCTTTGCCTGCTCCGAGGACGGCTTCCTGTGCCACTGGGGTTTGGCCTTCCTTTTTTCATTTGATCGCTGATGTCTCTTGCTCATTGGCGCCGTCCTTTCAATCGCTATAGACCTGAAGGCAGTGCAGCAGATGCTCGCTTCGCGGAGAGGTGCAGGAGCCGTGGGCGCTGGGAGTGGCGGCCGGTTGATGCTGGGGGGCGACGCGTCGTCCGAGAGTGTGGCGAACGAGGTGAGCCAGAGCCGGCGCGTGGTGGTGACGGACAAGCTGGGCATCAATTCCTTCCACGTCAACCCAGAAACCAACGTCCTAGTCAGCGCCAGCGACACCCGTGCCCTCCAGTTCCGGTCTGGCGTAGTCGATTCCTGACATTCTGCGCATTTTTCCTATTCCGAAAATGTTTTGGAAATGAAACTGAAACATGTAAGAAATGAAGGACCGGAAAAATACGGAAGATATCGCTAGGTGACGTTTTGTTTGATTGTGCCTCACCAAGATGAACGCAGTGACTGCGGCCAAGGGGGCAGGCGTAGTGCTCGTCCTGGCCTTGGTTTTGTGCTCGAGCTTGCCGTTTGGTTCGTGCTTTTTACAGAACTCGAAATCGCTTCAAAAGGCTGACAACTCCTTTGCAGGTGAGGCGGCGGCCGGCTTCTGTGCAGATGCTCGACGGCCTTATATCGCGCAAGCTGCCATTCCTGATGGCTTCTGCGCCATCAAATGGGCTACGGGCCTGGGCCAGCCCAGAACCATTCGGTACAAACCACCTGCCGTTGTTCACCCCTCATGCCGCACGACTCAACATATCTTTCCGTGGTGGTGCTTATGCAAAGATTCGCGTCCAATGGTGACGCTCTCGTCGTCGATACGCGATCTGGTTCCGTGTTCGCCCTGTGGGACGCCAACAAGGACGGCGTGTCGTCAAGTACGCCCTCTCCGCCACTTCCATCATGTCTTCGCTGTTGGCCTCCAGCATGCTAAAGCCCCTCGCGGTCTTCGTTACACTAGACTCGGAGCGGGTCGTGTTGGCCACCGTCAGGGGTCTCACCCACAGCCTCGTCATCGACGAAAAGCACGGCTATGTTTACGCCTCGACGTACCGCTACTCGCCTCCTGACGTCCCGTTTATCGCTTGCCTTTCGGCCGCTCGCTGGTCCTCAATGATGGTGATGATGGTGATGGCTCCTTTCAGGGACACGGATGTGTGGAGGTGGCACTACGCGGTGGGCCAGCGGACCAACCTGGGGACGCCCTCGCGCGTCATCTACGGCATGCCGAGCGGGGGCCACGTCTCCCGCACGCTCGAGATGGACGATGACGGCAACCTCTACGTCTCGTACGAGATCGCTACACCGTCCATCTCTTCTTTCTCTCTTCCTCTTCTTCGTTGTTCTACTCTTCTTACCTTGTTGCTTCGTCTCTTCTCATTTCGTCAGGATTGGAAGCCAACGAAACATAGACAAGGACGACGCCCGCGCGATGATCCGCCGCTTCATCCAGCCGCACGCCTGGGTCTCCGAGATGCCATGGGGCCAGGGCGAGGTCTGGGCTCGAGGTTTGTCCCTCCGTCCCTTCATTTGGCTCGCGGTCTGGGCTTGGCCGAGTCTCACTTCGCTTGGCTTGGCTTGGGGCTCCAACGCTCAGGACTGCGCAACGAGGTCGGGCTTCGGTTCGACTACGCCACACCACGACGTCTCTGGGGCGTGGAGAACGGCGTCGACAACGTTCGTCGCGGGTACGCCTCTCTTCACCGTGCTTTTATTGCTGCTGGTGGCTTTTCTCACACGCGTACGTGAACGTGTGGCTGCGCCACGACAATGTAGCGACATGGGGGACGTGCACACCGACAATCCTGCCGAAGAGGTCAACATCTTCGACCGGCCTGGCGCCTTCTACGGCTACCCCTACTGCTGGTGCTTACCCCATTTTTGCTCCCATTTTTTGTTTTTGTTTTTGTTTTTGTTTTACTTTTGTTTTGTTTTTTTTCAACTTTTGTTTTTTTTTTATGTTTATTCATATTTTAACTTGATATGATTGCACATGTGGTGTAGGACGGAGTACAACCTGGAAGGCATCGCTGGTCTGAAGCCGGGCCACAAGCGCGGCACCCAGTGGCTCCACCCGAGCTTTGAACGCGACAATCGCTTTAGGTTTGGGTTCCTTAGGTTTAGCTTCTTGTTGAATCTCTTGTGCTGATGTCGACTGATCGTGATGATGTAGTGACGACTGGTGCGACAACCCGGACAACGTTGTCAAACCCGTGTACAGCCTGCACGCCCACACGGCGCCGCTCGACATCGTCTTTTACAACGGGACGAGCTTCCCTGCGTCCTACCGCGGCGACGCTTTCGTCGCCCTCCACGGCTCTTGGAACCGGTGCGTTCTCTATTTTTATTTTTATTTTTTGGAATATAATTTATATTTTGTCATAAATATTTTTGAATAAAAAATGCTAAATTTGAAAATAAATTTGAAATTTTTTATGTTAATCAAAATGGGAATGTGCAGGCCGCAGCCGGTGGGCTACAGCGTGGTGCGGCTGGTGATGAACGCGACGACGGGCCTTCCCGAGCACGAGTTCCCCTTCTTCGCGCCCCGCGAACCCACCAGTGGATCGCACCAGCAGCGGCATGAGGGCCACGACGGTTAGCACCTTTCTCTCCTGGACACACCACCGTCATTGCCAATGCTGACGAGGACCACTGCTCAACAGAGGAAGAGGATCCGTATCCGCCGGTCCCCGGCTGGTGGGACACGCGGCCGGTCTCGCTCGACTTTGGCCCATGTGGCGCCTCGTACGCGCCTCTTCTCTCGTATCAAGGTGATAATCTTGATCATGAAGTTGACGAGACCAATCTCACCACTTCAGGAGCGAGTGCTTGTTCATCACGAGCGACAAGAATGGGATCATCATCGCCGTGGCCTACGGCGGAGACTGAAGAGAAACCCTGGAGACCAAAGAGACGAAGAGGAAGAAGAGGAAATGACTGTACATGTTTTCGTTGTGTGTGGTGGTATATGAACACGGAGGTCCCGAGAGGCGCACACTCACAGCATCATCTGATGGTGAGCGATCTGGTGGGTCAACACGTCGGCGAAGCGGGCCGGCTGGTCCTCGGGCACGAGAATGAGGCTCAGCAGGCCGCGCTTGCGTCGCGCGACGAGCACCTCGGCCCGCTGGAGGGCGTCGGTCGAGGGCAGCTCGCCCATGACGATCGCCGCCGAAGAAGAGACGCCGGGCTCCTGCTCCTGGAGCAGGCGGCTGCCGGGGACGAGCGAGACCGAGTGCATGTACTTGAGGTCATAGTCCTCCGTGCACACGAACGGCCGAGACGAGGCCACCTGCAGCTTGGCTTCGTGGATCCGGAACTCAGCGGCGTTGCCCATGTTCCACAGGCAGACGGCCACAAGGCATACCGCCGTGGAGAGCACGATGTGCGTCACCCACAAAGAGAACTGGATGTGCGCTGACAAGTCAGCGGACTCTGCTCGCGCACGGACGAAACAGGTCCCAAAGGTAAGTCAATGTCGCGTTGTATCGCTCGACGAGGAAACGACACAGAAGAGGGAAAGGTACTGATGATCCAGATAAGGAGGACTTGTAGCACCGCCCAGACGACCGAGGCGCCCATGCAGGTCTTGACGACGCCCCAAGACGCCTCGGCTGCGGCAATGGCGAGCAGTGGCGGCTGCCTGCTATTGTGAAGGGTCAGCGTCGGCCCCAGGCCTTACTTTCATCTTGACGAGAGTGCGAACCTCATGACGAGAGACCAGGGCCAGAGCGGGCGCGCGCAGGCTACCTCACTGTCATCGGTTCCGATCACCCAGGCCACGCCGTCGATGCCTCGGTTGGGGTGGTCTACTCGAGCAGCCATGTGTGAGCCAATGTCTTGAGCGCTACTAGAAGATGAAGGCTTGGCGTACCGTGGGGCAGGTAGGCGCTGAGGGCGCGTACAAGATCCTCTTGCTCCTCAGGGAAGAGGAAGTGCACGGCGGTTGACTCATGGCTAGAAGGAGAGACTTTGGCGAAGACAACGCGGACGCAGGCCTCGCCTTTGTGCATGACCTGCTCAACATCGAGCAGCAGCCCGAGTGGATAGCTGGCAGAGACGGCGAACTTGCGCAGGGGAAGCCAGTTGACGATGCGCAGAACCTCTTCGGTGTCGTCGATCTCGTAGCGTCGCTCTTGCAAACGAAGAGAGGCGACAAGGGTGAAGAAGATGATGGTGTTGAGGCCGATGAAGAAGCCATCGAACCAAGAGCAATCGCTCTTGTGTGTGTTTTCGACAAGAACCGACGACAACGTAGAGAGGAAGAAGATAGCGAGGCCGAACGCATATTGAACCGCGAAGATAAAGAGTACGGCTTTGTAGAGACAGTTCTCATCGACCTTCCATGCTCGCGTTGTGGAGGCCTTCATCCTACTCTGAAGTGGTAGCCGAACTTGTCTGTGTAGAGCTGCGTTTGCCAGGAGAGTGCAACTGACAGCGAGAAGGGAAGCGGTTGTACTGCTGTGCTTCTGGTGGCGATGCTTTAACAACTCACGTTTCTGCTCCCCAAGCAAGGACAACACCTGCTGCTCGTGTCCGAAGACACAGGGGAAGGGGGACGCTACATCGTGCTGAGGACTCCATTTCCCTGATTTTCGGGAGGAATGCCTGCAAAGTGAATAGCTGTCGACATGGCTGCGGATCTCCGAGCTCGGCTTATTTCGTGCACAATTTGTGCGCGGCATCGGGAGCTTGTCTCGCCGACGCGTGCGCGGCCTCGAGCTTGGGTTGGCGTGTGATTTCTTTCCATTAAAATCGATTGCGTTTCGAGATCGAATGGATCACCAGCAGGCTCCGCCCTATAACGGCGAAGAACTTGCTCACCTGATGCAGTACTTGGACGCGTGCGTTACTCCGTCTTCTTTGCTTTGCTTTAATCTCCTGCGCAAATTAGAGGCACTTTTTCAATTTGACGAGTTGTTCCAATGATTGTTACCTCCTTTCGCCTCCGTTTTATAAGAGAGATGCCATTGACGCGGGTCTTCTTGTCTTGTAGCTTTCGCTTTTGCATCGTTTTCGCTTTTCGTTTTCGTTGTTTATTAAATTTTTGTTATTCCTGTGCAGGCCACAACAAAATGGCTTCCCACAACAGCAGCAGCAGCAACACCTCCAGCACCATCAACACCACCAACTCCAGCACCAACAGCACATGCTGGCCCTCATGATGCAACAACAGCAGCAGCAACAACAACAACAAATCACACAGGCGCCTCAGCAGCCGCAGCCGCAGCAGCTCTCGCCGCCGCAGCAGCAGATGCAGATGCAGCAGCAGCTTCAGCACACACACCCGGCGCTCGCCGGCGCCACCAATGGCGTCGGCTACGGCGTCAAGATGGAGATCGCCGCCGGAGGCTACGGCTCGCCGCAGCCGTCGCCGCACCAGGTCGTCGTCCAGCCGCAGCCCGCGCAGCAGCAGCAGTACGCGGCGTCCTACGCCGTGGCCGGCGGGCCGGCGTCGCCCTTTGCCCACCTCATCGCCGCCGCCGGCAGCGTGCCCATGGGGGCGGCCATGGCCGTGGCCTCGCCGTCGCCCTTTAGCCCCGCAGCCCAGCCCATGCAGCAGCAGCAGCAGCCGCCGCAAGGCATGCAGGGAATGCAAGGCATGCAAACAATGCAGACAATGCAGACGATGCAAGGCATGCAGCCGATGCAGCCGCCGTCGCCCAAGGCGGTGGTGCCGGGGACGGTGGAGGGCTGCCAGAAGCTGCTGGAGGAGATCTACGCGTACAAGCAGCAGCAGAAGGACCAGCTGGAGAAGATCCGGCAGTACCAGAAGCAGGTGATGATGCGCCCGGCCAAGGAGGGCTACGACGTGCTGGTGCAGCAGCACGCGCAGCTGCGGGCGCAGATCGGGGAAGAGCTGCGCTCGCTGCAGGGCCTGTTCCAGCAGGTGATCCTGCCGCCGGCCGAGATCCACAAGCTGGTGTACCTGCTGCAGGACCTGAAGCTGCAGCAGATCCAGCTGGAGCTGTTCCAGCAGGAGCTGCAGCGCCTGACCCTGCCGGCGGGCCACCCGCACCTGGCCCGGCCCGTGTGCGCGCTGGTCATCGTCGAGCAGCCGCTGCCCATGGTCGTCACCAAGGGCAAGCAGCTCGAGGACGACCCCGTCGTCGTCCAGCTCCTCACCGGCGCCCACGTCGACATCCACTCCTTCTCCAAGGTCAAGGTCGCCATGGTCTGCGACGACCCGCAGGCCCAGTCCGGCGGCGGCGGCGGGGGCAAGGCCGGCAGCCCCGGCGGCTCGACGGCGGCGGCGACGGCGGCGGCGAGCCCGGCGGGCTCGTCCAAGGCGATCGAGAACGACACGCAGACGATGGACGGGACGCGGCGGATCAGCAAGTTCTACCTCAAGTTCCTGTCGGGGACGCGGAAAAACACGGTGCGGCTCCGGTTCGGGATCCAGCTGCAGCTCGTGCACCAGAACGGGGCGGCGCAGACGGTGACGGTCGAGTCCAACTCGTCGCGGCCGTTCATCGTCATCACCAACGAGTGCCAGTGGGAGGAGTCCGAGGGCATCCTCCTCAAGAAGGACGCCTTTGGCGAGCAGAGCGAGGTCACCTGGGCCCAGTTCGCCAACGTGCTCCAGCGCCACTTCCTGCGGGCCACCCGCCAGGACCTCATCCGCCCGGCCCGCCAGCTCTCCAACCTCGACTTTGACTACCTCAACCAGACCTTCTTCGAGGGCCAGCAGGTCATCGACCAGAAGAGCTACGACGCCTTCTGGGAGTGGTTCGGCAAGGCCGTCCAGAAGCTCCGCTACCAGCGCCACATCTGCCCCCTCTGGCAAACTGGGTGCGTCCCTCCCCCCCCCCTGCGCGCGTGTGTGCGGTGCGCGTGTGCTGATCGCGGGGACCTCTGCATCAGGCTGATTTACGGCTTCCTGACGAGAGAGGGCGTCAAGGCGGCCCTGATCAACGAGGAGGTGGGCACCTTCCTCATCCGACTCAGCGAGCGGCATCCCGGCCTGTTCGCCGTTGGGTGCGTTCTTTGTTGGCTCTGCTTATTAATCTTTTTTATTTGATTTTTATTATTTGATTTAACATTTATTTTTAATAATAATAGTAGTAGTAGTAGTAGTGGTAGTATATATACTATTATTATTACTACTAC
>NAVB01000611.1:0-13289 GCA_002179805.1 Acanthamoeba lenticulata
GCAGTGATGCCGAGCGCCGTGAAAGCCGCCGGCCCGAGCCACCCGTACAGCAGGTAAATCGACACTGCGAAAGTGGTTGTCGTATTGATGACGATGATGATGATGTGAGCCAGCTTGGTATGAATGCGCTGCAGGCGCTTTCGTTACACGTACGCACGAGTTGCAGCGGATGGAGCCAAGTGCGATGCAGGAACCAGGCCAAGCCGGCCACCTGTTGGGCAAACGACGACAGTGACACGATCAGAGACTGACTGGACACACAAGGGAGAGGGAAGGCCGCAGTGCCTTGGACGGATCCACGTTCATGACGTTGGCGGCGTTGCCCTTGGATACTCGCTGAAGTCGGAGGCTCTTGCGGTAGACCAGCGCCGACAGCATGGACGACACCTGTCGCCCGTGATGATGATGGGAATGGTGATGAGGCTCAACGTACGACGCGATGTGTGCTGAACATGGGTCGTACGTTCATGATGATGCGTTGTGCACGAAACAGCCACATCTGCTGGAAGACGAGATGCGTCACCGAGAACGCGAGGACGAGGCCCAGGTAGAGCGCGCCCTGCTCCCAGCCAAGGCTCTGGAGACAACGACCCGCCGGCCCTGGTTAGGCCCAAGACTGCGCAGAGACCAACAAGAGAGAGGAATGGCAATGATTCCGCGGGCCAGACCTGGTCGCCGATGAAGAGGATGATCCACGAGAAGACCACCGGGAGGGCCAACTCGCACAGGTTGGCCAGCAGGTTGAAGACGCCCACCAGCGCGTACTCGCGCCATATGATCGCCCAGACCGACCTGCAGGTCGGTTATTATTTACATTTTCATGCAAAAGTAAAGCCACGTGAGAATTAAATTGGGGCTCGAAGGACAGAAGGGGATCGTCAAATACCGAGCGAGAGCCCACCAGGACTCGGTGTGGTGTCGGCGCTGGCCCCAGTCGCGCTTGAGCGCGTGGGCCAAGGCGATGGGCTCATCACGCGGGGCGATGGCGTAGAGGTCGGTGAGCTCCAGCGGCCTCTGTGCGCCCACTGTGGGAATGTCCAGCCCAACATTAATGAATGAATAAGGTGTAGGGAAGGGGATGGACGAAGATGAGGTTGCGGGCGAACGACGGGGGACCCCAGAGGCGCTGCGTACGTGTAATGAGGGGCGTGAACCACGAGAAAAAGAGTCGGGAAAGCAACGAGGCTTCCAGTTCGGGCAACGCGGCACCGGTTCGGTATGTAGAGGCCTGCACGCACGCGAGATAGAATAAGCACACGGTCTGCACTGAAGTTTCGTGTTGAACACAAGAAAAGCAAAAAAAGATGCACTCGTGCACGAAAGATATATTTCTTCTACCGGAACTTGCAAGGTCAGGGCGCCACCAGCCTCTTTAACCGAGCTGCAGGCTGTGGTGGGCACAGAAGGGTCCGTCTGGGCTTCGTCGGCCGGCTCTTCTCCCTGGTTCGTCATGCTTGTTGTTGGTTCTGTACTGAACTGCCGTGCTTGAGCGCGCGCGAGCCCCGCACATCAGTTTCCGTTATCCCGCCTGCCCTCTAGGAAATTCCCCATGGCCGGCGTACTTGTATTTTTAGTGCTCATTTTTAGTGCTCATTTATTGGCTATCTCGGAGCACTCTGCGGCGCCCATTGGTCCTCGCCTCGGAGTTGAAGCAGTTTTTAACCCTTGTGGAGCGTGTAGCAGAGCCACTAACAACCTGGTTGACTGGGTTATTTATATTTATTGTTGGCCAACAGCCGCTTGCATGGTAAAAAAAAGGTGCGTGCCCCATTGGCCTATACTGGATGCGTCTCATGCATCGAGGGAGCCGTGCACCCGGAAGCGGTACACACAGGTGAAGTCCTCATGCCCGTAGTTTGAGTACACGCCCATCTTGATCACCTTGAAGGTGCCACTCCCCAGAAGCGCTTCATCTTCGTCCTCGTCTTCTTCTGCGGGGCGCGCGTACTGGACGGGGAAGGTCTGGACCTGCGGGCCGTAGATGTCGTACCGATACTCGCCCAGCAGGACGGCCTTGGTCTCGTCGGCCAGGGCCGCCTGGTCCTCGAAGCCCTGCATCGTCGTCACGAACAAGACGAAGAGGAAGAGCACATCAACATCAACAACAATATACCGACAGCTCAAGGTGGCCACGGCAACAGCAGGTTATTTCCAGTACCCAGACTCTAAAGTGCTGTGGAGCGCTGCGGAAGTCACGGGCGACGCCGCGCGCAATGTGGTCCACCGTGAACGCGGTAGGCCGGACGCGACACGGCAGCTGGATAGTGGCGTTGCCGTGGTCGCCGCCAAAGGCCCAGCAGTGGCCCGGTGTCAGGCTCGTCTACATTCATCACATTCCATTCTGCAGTTAGCACATTCTATTCGGCGTAGGAATGCTGGATGACGCTGATGGTGCTCAAGGACAAAGGGGGAGTGGCGAACCGTGAGGATGGCGCTGGGGGGCTCACTGACCTGGCCCAAGACAAGGGCAAGGAGGCTGTTGCCGTATCGGTCAGACGTGTAGGCCGGGAGAATGCGCGCGCCGGCGGCGCCCAAGGCCCAATCGGTCATGTTGACGCGATCGGCGGCAAACACGTCGAGTTCCTCCCGCACAATTTCGCGGACCTGCTCCTCAGCCAGCGCATGCGCGCTCACGGCCCGGTTGGCGTTGAGCATTCGCACGACCTCCCGCAGCTGCTCGTCACTCAGCACCATCGTCGAGCGCTCCTGTGATGAAAATAAATAAAGAATTAATACGCTCCAAACCATGTGTGGCCAGAATAAGGCAAAAATGATAATACGTGCCTTGGCTACGGTGCGGAGAGAGGCGTCGAGCTGGTTCTGTCGCTTGTCGAGCGCGTCGATTTGCTTGCGCTGGTCGTCCAGAGCCTTGGCCGTCTGCTCCTCGCCGCTCAGAATCCGTTCGTTGACGTCCGGCAGGATTTGCGTCTGTATTGTTTTGTAACATTTCCACTTGCGTGAGGCCACCTGACCACAAGATTATTCCACACAAGAGTAAGAGAAGTGGTACCTTAGCCGATTGAATGACCTCAGGCATGAGTCGGTCGTGCTGCTCCTTGATCCACTGTTGGATGAGCACACGCGCGTCGGTCACAATCTGCTCGGCTGAAAGCGGCTCCGCTTGAGGCTGAGCCGGCGTCAGTGCTCCCTCCGAAAGGCGCGCTTGCAGCTGAGCCACTGATCCCTCGACGCCCTTGAGCTCCCGCGCGATGGTCTCATGCACCCATGCCTGGCCACAAAGAGAAAAAGCCCAACGGTTGTTAACAATGGCGTCAGGACAACAGCGAGAATGAATAGCTCTTAGATACCATGATCGTGTCCTTGTGGCGGGCCACGTCGACGGGCTCGCCGGCCACCTGGCCGACTTGCTGGTCCCGGGCGCGGAGGTCATCGATAAGGCTCTGCTTCTCGAGGTCCCATCGAGCCAGCACCTTGGCCAGGACGGTGGTCACCAATACCTCTTGGTCCAATTGCGCAGGCTGGGTCGGGGGATGAGCAGCGGCGGCAGCGGCAGAAAGGGCCTCTTGGATCGCCTCACGCACGCGCACAAGCTCGGCGTTCAGGTCCTCAGTCGAAACCAGCTGTGTGACGCGCTCGCGTAGGCGCGCGGCTTCAGCGTCCTGGTCCTCCACTCGGAGCGCCATGCGCTGGTGCTCGTTCAGCAGACGGCTCAGGTCAGTTCGCAGCTCTTGAAGCTCGGCGGGCAGCGCCTGCTCGATCGCCGACGGACCGGTCGTGGTCTGTCGTTGCGGCGCGCAAGCATTGAGTTAAACGACTGTGGCGTTTTCCTTTAACAGCTTTGGGGGAAGTAAGGGCGCACCTGGGGCTGGTTCTCCAGGCTGCGCGCAAGCTCACCGATGCGGTGCTGGATAGTATCGATTTGAGTCTGCAGGCCGCGCTGTGCGTCGCTCGCACCGTCCTTACCGCTGTTCACCTCACGCGTGAGCCGCTGCAGCTCAGACCTCATGCGGGCCTCAAGTTCCTTCATCTCCTATGAACCGCTCACGCCAGTGCAAAGTATCACGTCAGTTGCTGTGACCAGGCAAAGTGGTGCTGAAGCGCTCTACAAACCTTGGAGAAGTCGTCAGTGGCAGGAGCAGCATTGAGGCGAGAGCGAAGCATAGTGTCCATCTTGTTGAGCTTATCATCAAGATAGTGAAGAAGCTCTTCCTTGCTTCTCCGCTTGAGATCCTCTTTGTCGGCGGCAATCTCTGCTCAGCAAGATCAAACGGTCAGCGAGCTGCATAAGACAGAGCGAGATAAGGTGTGAGTACTTTGCATGACGCGTGCGAGAAGGTCGTCATGCTTCTTGCTCAGCTGCTGATCGAGGAGACGCTTGACAAGAATCTCGACGTTGAGCGGAAGGTGGTCCGCCTCTTGCTTGACGAGTGGGGAGGGCGCCACGGGCTTGGTCACTCCGCCGACAGGGGTTCCAGGCTGATGCCAAAGGTAGAACAGCAACCCGAGCAGAAGCGCACCAAGCAAGCCATAACGGTACGATTTCTGACATACGCGATGCACAAAATGCGTAAGGAATTGCGAGATCTCGGGCGCAAGCGTCGCGTTTCATGGCTGCAGCACGAACCGTGGTCCAGATCGTTCGACCGATAGAAAAAATCGAACGGATCAGATGCGCTATGGCAAGCAGCAGGCTCCACACCTGCCACATCCATGAGCTCTTGGAAGCCGGTTTGCTCACATCCTCCGGCACCACCGGCCGTTCCTTTGTCTCCAGGTTGTCTGCAATCACTCCAGCTTCAGTGCACTGAACTGCTGCGATTCGCGAAACGAGTGGCACGTACGTTTAAGTTGCTCTTCCTCCAGGAAGTCATCAGACTCTTCGTTTTCGAGCGAAAAGACCTGATTTTGATTTTGATTGGGGACCTCCTCCCGTGCGAAGACGCCAGCGCCTTCAGTTTCTTTGTGGTCGGCCTCCCCTCCACCACGATAGCGGAGGCCGTCATCGGCTTCGAAGCCTGCGTGCTGCTGCCTCAGGCGGTAATAGTACACCCGCGGCATACTCTTCCTAACGGTTGGGGGTAAGCATTTTGTATTTGCTTTTTTATAGCACGATTTTATGGCAAAACATACCGATGGGACATCTTTGTGTGTTGCCCGGTTGTCCTTAGGGGCTTTGATTGAACAACTTTGCGCAGATACAGAAGCGAAATAGAAAAGCTCTTGTTTTGGCGCCAAGCAGGCGTCCCAGAGAAAAAGAAGAGAAAAGCAAGAAGTTGGTGCCTTTTTCTCCTTCGTCCATCTAATTCATCTGGTTTGCGCACCGGTGTGGCCTGAAGATGATGCACCTTGATCAATGGAGCACGGCGCACTTCACGGGGACCAAAATCAACAAGGTGAGGTGGCTGCCCCGTTATGATCAGATCGGTAGAGCTTCATTCTTTGCCACCGGCACCTGGGAAGAGGAGGTATGTTGCCCTGGCTCACTACACAAGCTACTAGAACCCCTTTTGATGTGATTTCATGGCAGGTGAACAAGATGACACTGTGGCAGCTCAACTTGCCGAATGGAGACGACAAGAGCGCCGAAGCCCCTTTTGAGTGCTACGAAGCCACAAACGACGGGGGCGTCACTGATTTGAAGGTCTTTAAGTCACACAAGAGTGGTGGCGGATAAGGTATAATCTAACTTAGTGGTCCGCAGGCGGTGGAAGCGAATAGTGACGTCTTTGTACTCACGACTTCGCTCAAGGGCTCGTACTCACTTTACAAGGTGCCACAAGATCTCTTCTCTGGCGGTGCGTGATCTGCCCTTTCATCGTTGCTGCACAGCTCCTCTCTCGTCACCTTGCTCACACTTTCCCTACAACCCCAACACTGAAGACCTGGACGAGGGGCGTGTCACGGTATGTTCATGAAGCCTTCTCTCCTTTCTTAATGCGGACCATCGCTGATACACGCGGTCGTATGCGCATGTACGTGTACATGTGAAGGCCCTCAAGGAGGAGCTGTGCGCAAAGGGACTCCATTCGTCGGCCGCGACAGGACTGGACTACTCGCCCGATACTCAGGAAGTGGTCACCGTGGGCGAGGACGGCACCATCAACAACCTTCACCTGTCGGCCACCCAGCCGCATGTCTCCTTTGGTGCGCGGCCACCCTGCACGTAAAGGCCATACAACATGTCCTGCGGTCGACTCATCTCGCACGTTGTTGATCTGGTACAGTGCGGGCCGAGAGCTGTGCGTTCACGTCGGTGCAGTTCATGACGCAGTCAACCGTCCTCACCACGGCGAGCAACAACACCCTCAAGATTTGGGTACGATGACTAAGCTAAAAGCCATCTCCATACTGGGAGCTGATAAGAACTCGTCTCTACATCACATTGCTACACTTCAGGACTTGCGGGCAAAGAGCGTGTTTAAGCAGCTCAAGGACATAGCCAAGGAGGGGTTCATCACGAGTGCCACGCGGCATCCGTACCAGCTCCACCGCCTGACGACGGCCTACAGCAACGGTGCCCTCGTCTTGTGGTAGTTCCTTCCCAGGATAATGTCGTGATCACGTCCGAGGCTCATCTATTCCGCGACAGGGACCTGCGCCAGAACGCGCCCTTCATGCAAATCAACGGCCACTCGAGTCATGGTACCAACCACGTCCTCGTTGAACAGCGTGTGACTTCACAGCACTCACTCAAACCAAACTCCAGTCTGGGAAGTGCAGCACCACACGACGTCGCCCGACAACCTCTTTGCCTGCTCCGAGGACGGCTTCCTGTGCCACTGGGGTTTGGCCTTCCTTTTTTCATTTGATCTCTGATGTCTCTTGCTCATTGGCGCCGTCCTTTCAATCGCTATAGACCTGAAGGCAGTGCAGCAGATGCTCGCTTCGCGGAGAGGTGCAGGAGCCGTGGGCGCTGGGAGTGGCGGCCGGTTGATGCTGGGGGGCGACGCGTCGTCCGAGAGTGTGGCGAACGAGGTGAGCCAGAGCCGGCGCGTGGTGGTGACGGACAAGCTGGGCATCAATTCCTTCCACGTCAACCCAGAAACCAACGTCCTAGTCAGCGCCAGCGACACCCGTGCCCTCCAGTTCCGGTCTGGCGTAGTCGATTCCTGACATTCTGCGCATTTTTCCAATTCCAAATGAAAATGTTTTGGAAATGAAACTGAAACATGTAAGAAATGAAGACCTTAAAATACGGAAGATATCGCTAGGTGACGTTTTGTTTGATTGTGGCCTCACCAAGATGAACGCAGTGACTGCGGCCAAGGGGGCAGGCGTAGTGCTCGTCCTGGCCTTGGTTTTGTGCTCGAGCTTGCCATTTGGTTCGTGCTTTTTACAGAACTCGAAATCGCTTCAAAAGGCTGACAACTCCTTTGCAGGTGAGGCGGCGGCCGGCTTCTGTGCAGATGCTCGACGGCCTTACATCGCGCAAGCTGCCATTCCTGATGGCTTCTGCGCCATCAAATGGGCTACGGGCCTGGGCCAGCCCAGAACCATTCGGTACAAACCACCTGCCGTTGTTCACCCCTCATGCCGCACGACTCAACATATCTTTCCGTGGTGGTGCTTATGCAAAGATTCGCGTCCAATGGTGACGCTCTCGTCGTCGATACGCGATCTGGTTCCGTGTTCGCCCTGTGGGACGCCAACAAGGACGGCGTGTCGTCAAGTACGCCCTCTCCGCCACTTCCATCATGTCTTCGCTGTTGGCCTCCAGCATGCTAAAGCCCCTCGCGGTCTTCGTTACACTAGACTCGGAGCGGGTCGTGTTGGCCACCGTCAGGGGTCTCACCCACAGCCTCGTCATCGACGAAAAGCACGGCTATGTTTACGCCTCGACGTACCGCTACTCGCCTCCTGACGTCCCGTTTATCGCTTGCCTTTCGGCCGCTCGCTGGTCCTCAATGATGGTGATGATGGTGATGGCTCCTTTCAGGGACACGGATGTGTGGAGGTGGCACTACGCGGTGGGCCAGCGGACCAACCTGGGGACGCCCTCGCGCGTCATCTACGGCATGCCGAGCGGGGGCCACGTCTCCCGCACGCTCGAGATGGACGATGACGGCAACCTCTACGTCTCGTACGAGATCGCTACACCGTCCATCTCTTCTTTTTCTCTTCCTCCTCTTCTTCGTTGTTCTACTCTTCTTACCTTGTTGCTTCGTCTCTTCTCATTTCGTCAGGATTGGAAGCCAACGAAACATAGACAAGGACGACGCCCGCGCGATGATCCGCCGCTTCATCCAGCCGCACGCCTGGGTCTCCGAGATGCCATGGGGCCAGGGCGAGGTCTGGGCTCGAGGTTGTCCCTCCGTCCCTTCATTTGGCTCGCGGTCTGGGCTTGGCCGAGTCTCACTTCGCTTGGCTTGGCTTGGGGCTCCAACGCTCAGGACTGCGCAACGAGGTCGGGCTTCGGTTCGACTACGCCACGCCACGACGTCTCTGGGGCGTGGAGAACGGCGTCGACAACGTTCGTCGCGGGTACGCCTCTCTTCACCGTGCTTTTATTGCTGCTGGTGGCTCTTCTCACACGCGTACGTGAACGTGTGGCTGCGCCTCGACAATGTAGCGACATGGGGGACGTGCACACCGACAATCCTGCCGAAGAGGTCAACATCTTCGACCGGCCTGGCGCCTTCTACGGCTACCCCTACTGCTGGTGCTTGCCCCATTTTTGCTCCCATTTTTTGTTTTTGTTTTTGTTTTACTTTTGTTTTGTTTTTTTTTCAACTTTTGATTTTTTTTAATGTTTATTCATATTTTAACTTGATGTGATTGCACATGTGGTGTAGGACGGAGTACAACCTGGAAGGCATCGCTGGTCTGAAGCCGGGCCACAAGCGCGGCACCCAGTGGCTCCACCCGAGCTTTGAACGCGACAATCGCTTTAGGTTTGGGTTCCTTAGGTGAAGCTTCTTGTTGAATCTCTTGTGCTGATGTCGACTGACTGATCGTGATGATGCAGTGACGACTGGTGCGACAACCCGGACAACGTTGTCAAACCCGTGTACAGCCTGCACGCCCACACGGCGCCGCTCGACATCGTCTTTTACAACGGGACGAGCTTCCCTGCGTCCTACCGCGGCGACGCTTTCGTCGCCCTCCACGGCTCTTGGAACCGGTGCGTTCTCTATTTTTATTTTTATTTTTTGGAATATAATTTATATTTTGTCATAAATATTTTTGAATAAAAAATGATAAATTGGAAAATAAATTTGAAAATTTTTATGTTAATCAAAATGGGAATGTGCAGGCCGCAGCCGGTGGGCTACAGCGTGGTGCGGCTGGTGATGAACGCGACGACGGGCCTTCCCGAGCACGAGTTCCCCTTCTTCGCGCCCCGCGAACCCACCAGTGGATCGCACCAGCAGCGGCATGAGGGCCACGACGGTTAGCACCTTTCTCTCCTGGACACACCACCGTCATTGTCAATGCTGACGAGGACCACTGCTCAACAGAGGAAGAGGATCCGTATCCGCCGGTCCCCGGCTGGTGGGACACGCGGCCGGTCTCGCTCGACTTTGGCCCATGTGGCGCCTCGTACGCGCCTCTTCTCTCGTATCAAGGTGATAATGCTGATCATGAAGTTGACGAGACCAATCTCACCACTGCAGGAGCGAGTGCTTGTTCATCACGAGCGACAAGAATGGGATCATCATCGCCGTGGCCTACGGCGGAGACTGAAGAGAAACCCTGGAGACCAAAGAGACGAAGAGGAAGAAGAGGAAATGACTGTACATGTTTTCGTTGTTTGTGGTGGTATATGAACACGGAGGTCCCGAGAGGCGCACACTCACAGCATCATCTGATGGTGAGCGATCTGGTGGGTCAACACGTCGGCGAAGCGGGCCGGCTGGTGCTCGGGCACGAGAATGAGGCTCAGCAGGCCGCGCTTGCGTCGCGCGACGAGCACCTCGGCCCGCTGGAGGGCGTCGGTCGAGGGCAGCTCGCCTATGACGATCGCCGCCGAAGACGAGACGCCGGGCTCCTGCTCCTGGAGCAGGCGGCTGCCGGGGACGAGCGAGGCCGAGTGCATGTACTTGAGGTCATAGTCCTCCGTGCACACGAACGGCCGAGACGAGGCCACCTGCAGCTTGGCTTCGTGGATCCGGAACTCAGCGGCGTTGCCCATGTTCCACAGGCAGACGGCCACAAGGCATACCGCCGTGGAGAGCACGACGTGCGTCACCCACAAAGAGAACTGGATGTGCGCTGACAAGTCGGCGGACTCTGCTCGCGCACGGACGAAACAGGTCCCAAAGGTAAGTCAATGTCGCGTTGTATCGCTCGACGAGGAAACGACACAGAAGAGGTAAAGGTACTGATGATCCAGATCAGGAGGACCTGTAGCACCGCCCAGACGACCGAGGCGCCCATGCAGGTCTTGACGACGCCCCAAGACGCCTCGGCTGCGGCAATGGCGAGCAGTGGCGGCTGCCTGCTATTGTGAAGGGTCAGCGTCGGCCCCAGGCCTTACTTTCATCTTGACGGGAGTGCGAACCTCATGACGAGAGACCAGGGCCAGAGCGGGCGCGCGCAGGCGACCTCACTGTCATCGGTTCCGATCACCCAGGCCACGCCGTCGATGCCTCGGTTGGGGTGGTCTACACGAGCAGCCATGTGTGAGCCAATGTCTTGAGCGCTACTAGAAGATGAAGGCTTGGCGTACCGTGGGGCAAGTAGGCGCTGAGGGCGCGTACAAGATCCTCTTGCTCCTCAGGGAAGAGGAAGTGCACGGCGGTTGACTCATGGCCAGAGGGAGAGACTTTGGCGAAGACAACGCGGACGCAGGCCTCGCCTTTGTGCATGACCTGCTCAACATCGAGCAGCAGCCCGAGTGGATAGCTGGCAGAGACGGCGAACTTGCGCAGGGGAAGCCAGTTGACGATGCGCAGAACCTCTTCGGTATCGTCGATCTCGTAGCGTCGCTCTTGCAAACGAAGAGAGGCGACAAGGGTGAAGAAGATGATGGTGTTGAGGCCGATGAAGAAGCCATCGAACCAAGAGCAATCGCTCTTGTGTGTGTCTTCGACAAGAACCGACGACAACGTAGAGAGGAAGAAGATAGCGAGGCCGAACGCATATTGAACCGCGAAGATAAAGAGTACGGCTTTGTAGAGACAGTTCTCATCGACCTTCCATGCTCGCGTTGTGGAGGCCTTCATCCTACTCTGAAGTGGTAGCACGAACTTGTCTGTGTGTAGAACTGCGTTTGCCAGGAGAGTGCAACTGACAGCGAGAAGGGAAGCGGTTGTACTGCTGTGCTTCTAGTGGCGATGCTTTAACAACTCACGTTTCTGCTCCCCAAGCAAGGACAACACCTGCTGCTCGTGTCCGAAGACACAGGTGAAGGGGGACGCTACACGTCGCGCTGAGGACTCCATTTCCCTGATTTTCGGGAGGAATGCCTGCAAAGTGAATAGCTGTCGACATGGCTGCGGATCTCCGAGCTCGGCTTATTTCGTGCACAATTTGTGCGCGGCATCGGGAGCTTGTCTCGCCGACGTGCGCGGCCTCGAGCTTGGGTTGGCGTGTGATTTCTTTCCATTAAAATCGATTGCGTTTCGAGATCGAATGGATCACCAGCAGGCTCCGCCCTATAACGGCGAAGAACTTGCTCACCTGATGCAGTACTTGGACGCGTGCGTTACTCCGTCTTCTTTGCTTTGCTTTAATCTCCTGCGCAAATTAGAGGCACTTTTTCAATTTGACGAGTTGTTCCAATGATTGTTGCCTCCTTTCGCCTCCATTTTACAAGAGAGATGCCATTGACGCGGGTCTTTGTCTTGAAGCTTTCGCTTTTGCATCGTTTTCGCTTTTCGTTTTCGTTGTTTATTAAATATTTTTGTTATTCCTGTGCAGGCCACAACAAAATGGCTTCCCACAACAGCAGCAGCAGCAACACCTCCAGCACCATCAACACCACCAACTCCAGCACCAACAGCACATGCTGGCCCTCATGATGCAACAACAACAGCAGCAACAACAACAAATCACACAGGCGCCTCAGCAGCCGCAGCCGCAGCAGCTCTCGCCGCCGCAGCAGCAGATGCAGATGCAGCAGCAGCTTCAGCACACACACCCGGCGCTCGCCGGCGCCACCAATGGCGTCGGCTACGGCGTCAAGATGGAGATCGCCGCCGGAGGCTACGGCTCGCCGCAGCCGTCGCCGCACCAGGTCGTCGTCCAGCCGCAGCCCGCGCAGCAGCAGCAGTACGCGGCGTCCTACGCCGTGGCCGGCGGGCCGGCGTCGCCCTTTGCCCACCTCATCGCCGCCGCCGGCAGCGTGCCCATGGGGGCGGCCATGGCCGTGGCCTCGCCGTCGCCCTTTAGCCCCGCAGCCCAGCCCATGCAGCAGCAGCAGCAGCCGCAAGGCATGCAAACAATGCAAGGCATGCAAACAATGCAGACAATGCAGACGATGCAAGGCATGCAGCCGATGCAGCCGCCGTCGCCCAAGGCGGTGGTGCCGGGGACGGTGGAGGGCTGCCAGAAGCTGCTGGAGGAGATCTACGCGTACAAGCAGCAGCAGAAGGACCAGCTGGAGAAGATCCGGCAGTACCAGAAGCAGGTGATGATGCGCCCGGCCAAGGAGGGCTACGACGTGCTGGTGCAGCAGCACGCGCAGCTGCGGGCGCAGATCGGGGAAGAGCTGCGCTCGCTGCAGGGCCTGTTCCAGCAGGTGATCCTGCCGCCGGCCGAGATCCACAAGCTGGTGTACCTGCTGCAGGACCTGAAGCTGCAGCAGATCCAGCTGGAGCTGTTCCAGCAGGAGCTGCAGCGCCTGACCCTGCCGGCGGGCCACCCGCACCTGGCCCGGCCCGTGTGCGCGCTGGTCATCGTCGAGCAGCCGCTGCCCATGGTCGTCACCAAGGGCAAGCAGCTCGAGGACGACCCCGTCGTCGTCCAGCTCCTCACCGGCGCCCACGTCGACATCCACTCCTTCTCCAAGGTCAAGGTCGCCATGGTCTGCGACGACCCGCAGGCCCAGTCCGGCGGCGGCGGCGGGGGCAAGGCCGGCAGCCCCGGCGGCTCGACGACGGCGGCGACGGCGGCGGCGAGCCCGGCGGGCTCGTCCAAGGCGATCGAGAACGACACGCAGACGATGGACGGGACGCGGCGGATCAGCAAGTTCTACCTCAAGTTCCTGTCGGGGACGCGGAAAAACACGGTGCGGCTCCGGTTCGGGATCCAGCTGCAGCTCGTGCACCAGAACGGGGCGGCGCAGACGGTGACGGTCGAGTCCAACTCGTCGCGGCCGTTCATCGTCATCACCAACGAGTGCCAGTGGGAGGAGTCCGAGGGCATCCTCCTCAAGAAGGACGCCT